>JAPTHN010000062.1:275752-525838 GCA_026936325.1 Platynereis dumerilii | reverse complement strand
GAATTACTGCAGATATTTTCATGATTATTGAATATTTTGATGTTCATTGCAGATGTTTCCTGATTATTGCAAAAAGGGTACAACGTTTTGCCTAAATTTTTTGCGACTACAATAATTGTACAGTTGATAATAGCGGAGCTGTGTAGTCTCATGAAATTGGACCAGGGAAATGTATATCAAATCATGTATCTAGAACAGGGTCAAATTCAGTATAGATACAGAGACTGGTCCATTGCTAGCGTGTGTAATTTTGTTAAGAAAACTTTTACGATCAATCCATTTATCTAAGAGTTGGCACACTGTTGGCATGTCTACCAGTTGGCATGTCTACCAGTTGGCATGTCTACCAGTTGGCATGTCTACCAGTTGGCATGTCTACCAGTTGGCATGTCTACCAGTTGGCATGTCCACCAGGCAGTTGACCAGCACGGTGAAATCGCACCCTCAGCTGCTTTTTTCAGTCCAGTGGCTAGCGAAGGTGCTGAATTTGTGCGTTCTGAATTCAGCCAATCTCGAGGGTATTTACTGACCAATATTCACCACAAAACTATGATCACTTACCTTACGTGTGTTGACTGTTGATTTTTCTGCTCGTGTTATGTTTACATTTTGATCTCCGCGCGCCTTCTTCACAGAAAGTGACTCAAGATTGCCCAACGAAAAACTTCACACGGAACACTGCTGCCACCTCGTGTTCCACAACGAAAATGTGACGACCCAGTAACTGTGAGTCAGACTCGTTTCTGTCCACATATCAGTGGACAAGCAAGTAGTAGCTGACGTCACAAAGCAATTGTGAATGGGCGGATGTTGATTACATTGTTCTCTCGACCAATCAGATTGCAGAAGTCAGTACTAGCTACCTAAGGTCATGAAATGCCGTGGAGCCCAGATTGCTGTGAGTTGGTCCAGCTCATGTGGACTGTAGGGCCATGAAGTGCTTCCGACCTGCCCATATCAAGCTATATATCAGCCAAGACCAAAATAGTCTATCTTGTTCAAATGAGCCAGAGGAGATCAGAGGCTTCGTTTTTGCAGGTATCTTCGGAGTCCCGACTAAGTCTTCATTAAGATCTACCCAGACAGTCAGGGCCAGACTTGTTCCGGGCACATACATGTATAATTCATTGACCGTAGAGCCTTGATTGGATCTACCTGGCTGGATCCCAACCAAGTGCAATTGCAGCTGGTCAATCGTCAAAAAAAGTACAGATAAATCCAGGGGCGTCTCCAGAAATGGCCTGGGGGGGGGGGCATTACATGGGGTGAATACGGGGCGTTTCCTATCTCTTCTGTTAATTTTGGGCCTGAGGGGGGCATGGCACCATGCCCCCCCTAAATACGCCACTGGATAAATCATGTGCCTTCCCCTTTTTTTTTAAACGAGACTTTAAATAAAACAATAATAAAGGAGCTTCCATTTGAATATGATCCCAAAGAAGTTAGTATAGATGCCATCATGGTGTTCCCCAGTTTACCCTATTTTGTGGTCTGATCGGAGTAAGTAGACTCCGTGGCAGTATAGAATTATTTTAGAATATTAACACATGTAAAGATAACGAAAAGACATCAATTGTATAGGCCTATAGGCAGAAAATTTAATTGAGAGTACACATAAGCTAAACAATAAAAAGCAACAATTAATAAATATCAAAGGTGGTAAGGCTTCAGTTTTATTCTGGTTGAATCTTGTGGGTGCCTTGAAGCAATCCGACATCGCAATAACATTTCAATGTAAGGACCCCAATGTTTGGCCTCCAATGTAATGTATGGGTCGTGAGGCTGATCTGTAGTTTTTGTAAATAGCTCCTGAAATGTATAAGCACAGTTTTAAAAATTAGAATATATACCAAGAGGTGCCATGGCCCAGTGCATAAGGTGTTCGCCTGGCAACTGAGACGTTGCAGGTTCGACTCCCACCCATGGCAACGAGGAACTGAGCAGATCCTCCATAACTCTTTGCTTCACTTCACCCAGGTGTAAATGGGTACTTGGCTATAGGCAGTGATGGCGATTGTAGAGTGACTTAGCATAGTGTGCACTGGAAAGGGCTGCCTGGCTGTATACTCCCCAGGGAGTTGAGAAAGGCTCATGCTTGAACAGGCCTGCCAAGGGTGTAATTGTAAAGTCTGTTGAGACTGACTTCGTCGGTGTAATGGACTATAAAAAAGTCTACATTTACATTTACATTTTATTGTTGCAATAGTTCAGTCTCCAGAAATTTACAAACATTCGTTACCTTAATGATAGACTTGAGGCTGGAATATTTTATGTTCTGGTCATTCTGCAATTGAAAAAGAAAATAAAGTAGGCTACTTCGATCTCGATGTGAAAATAAAAAAAATCCCTGTCACCTGTATTAGTAGGTTATCTATCATTTATATAAATTATTTGCGATGCCCAAATATATCTAATCATTTACACTTACAGACTTAGTAATAGCTTCCTGAGTTGGAGGTGGATAGTGTTTTGAAATAAACTGGACCTGGAGATAAAAAGAACAACAGATATTTAATGTTAAAATAAATAAAATTGCAATTAGAGTAGGTATATAAATCAGCTGATCCAACATGCTTTGAAAATTCAAATTGCAGTTTTCCTCACCATTTTTCCAGAAACATCTTTGAGGTAACTGTCCAAGGCTTCCTGCCTTTGTGTCAACTTGGCTATTATGCTACAAATTAAAATAAAAAACATTGGGATTCTATTGATAGGCCAAGACAAGAGTATGTTTTGGGGTCAAATAAAATTAAAATCTAATCAAATATTGCATATATAGGCCTTTAATGAATAAACATGATTAGTATGCAGCCTGTCAAAGATTCCAGTGAACTCTTCACTGAAGAGTTTTACCTTTCTTCCTGATATTCCATTTCGCTTTCTTCTTTACTTTCTTTTTCTAACAACTTTCCCATTTCATGGTTGATCAAGTCCAGTCCTTCTCCCTTTGTCTGCTCCCTGGAAGAACAAAATAGTGTTGGCATATTTCAGGAAAAAATAAGAAGGGAAAGCCTGCAAATAATATAATTGAAATATCTGAGCTAACCTTGTTATAGCTTCCTTGAGCTCCTGTCTTTGGTTTCGCACTAATTTAAGAAGAGTTTCCAACTGCTCAACTTTGGAAATGAGATTGTTCTGAAGAAGTTCCTCTTGGAGCCTTCTGTCGTCTGGGATAACTAGGCAAAAGAAATTGGAATTTCTATTGGAATAACACAATAAAACTTCCAAAACATTACAAAAACACAAAAATTAAAATGGTTAGTAACCTCCGCCATATGGATGTTGGATAACTTTTCCAAATTTCCTAATAAAATAGATATTAATTATATTATAAATACCTGAAGCTGGTTCAGAAGTTGTAACAGAAATTTCTTGGTCCAGAAGATTTTTCTTGGCAGAGTAAATGACATGCGTGGCATCCTCTTGGTTGACAGTGACAATTTTCTGAGATTTTATGTCATTTAATTGGATGTCCAGCTGCAATCAAGTAATACATGGACCATGTAAATGTTACATGTAAACCAGCTTTAGCGTTTAGGGAGTCAGTGTCTCAATCTAGATTCTAATATTTCTATGTCCTATTTCGTTAATACTCCTTATGATATCTACCCAGTATTTATTTATTATTCACTCACTTATAGTAAAAACTAAAGCCTAAAGGCAGCCTTTTAAACTTGAGGGTGACCCTGCAATAATATTAAGAGACAAGATTTTTCTGATTGCCAGTCAACTAGGCGACAGACAACTGGGCTACAACATTACCAACTAGGTGACATACCACTACTAACTAGGCTACACTTGTTGGACAACTGGGTGACAGCAGATACCCCCAAGATACCAACCAGGTGAAACATATTTTATTGGGAATACCAACCAGGTGACAGTCTCACATCACCTTCAATGGTGGTCAATTAGGAAATTTATTGTCACCTAGTTGGATGTGTTTTGAGAACTTGTGTCACCTAGTTGGAAGTGCTGTGTAAATTTGTGTCTAGTTGGAATTGCTCACCTAGTTTGCATTGGTATGAGATTTCTTGTCACCTAGTTGGTACTGACAGGTGTCGCCTAGTTGGTTTCATGGTTTGTCGCCTAAATGACGGTACACCGATTTTTCTTATTTGTGTGTGTAAATGCAGTAAATTGTACTCTGACTGATCACCCCTTTTTTTTTGTTGATCACTCTGCCTCTGGACTGAGCAGCTGAGATCTCAGCTGAGTGTTGTACTCAGCTAGCTGAGCAACAAACTGACAGTGACAGCTGCTGTCAAATTTTGAGTTTGACAGCTGTCAATGACCATTGAAAATCTTGAAAGTCTTGTTGATGACAGCTCAACCAACCTGTTTGAGCTTTTGTTCCGTTTGCCTGATTTCTTCCTTGAGATAATCTGCACTTTCTTGTTGAGTATTTCCTTCACTTTCCATTGTTTTCACTGTTTATTTCTCCCTTGTCATCAACAAGTCTGTTTGTAAACAAGGCGCCAAACCAAACTGCCGCAATTGGCAAATATCGCGACACAAACAGATGGAAAATTAATTAATTATTTTTACAAATAAGTAAATTCATGTTTAACCAATAAATATGAGCCCAGCATTATGCATTTTTTAGTACCATGTGTAATGATTAATAAATAGGTCAAAATGTTCATGTCGTAAAATAACAATTTCTGGCCAAGATGGAGGGAACTTTAACTTTTGATAAACAGCTGATATGAAAAAGCGGCTTTTATTTAATCAAAACTACTCTTTTAAGTGCAATTCACTTTTGATGTAATCGTTCAACCATCCCTTCACCCCCTGAGAACAAAAGGTTGAAAGAAAGTGCCGTCATCTTGATCTCAGATGAACTTTTTGTGGCACCAACTGAGATAAACAGGTGCTCTGTTGCACTGAGTCTGTTGTTGTGCAATGCCACTGGTTGCTTCAGTGATGCACTGAACTGTTGAAGCTTCATGAAGCAAACATACATCTGAGCCAACATGGTCATAGTCAACTGCCTTGTTTTGGCCAAAGTCACAGAAGTCCTTGGTGCCAATATCTACTATCCCTGCTGTCAGCACTGCAATTCAAAGATATTTCAAGTTGAAAATGGGTGTGTATTATAGAAATTGTATTGACTATTTTGCATGTCACATAATTATCATTAATTGCCTGTATGCATGAAAAAGATATGGCATTTACATAGCTACCAAATTATCAATTAAATTCAGGCTGAAAACTTTGAAAAATTATTTTTCAGATGGTTATGCTCAAAGTGCAGCAGTAAAATTTGTGAGGAAACCCTGCAACACCGTTACAGAGTCAGCTTCTCAATTTCCGACAGTAAATCACAATGCAGTGTCACAGTGTTTGGCACAACTCTGAACAGTTTCATGGGATGCTCAGCCAATGGGTTTCACAGGTGATTAAATGGTTAGAAGAAAAGCAATTCAAGGAATATGACAACTAGTGGTCAGATTCAGATATTTTATTTGTAGCTCATATTTTCAAATCATTATTTATATTAATATCAGTATTTTATAAAACAAGCTACAACTATCCTTTGCTTCTATTTCGTATGAACATTGAGCAATTTAAGAAACATCTTCATGAATATGTTAATATTTTCAGATGGCTTCAAGAGACTGGATGCAATGAAGATGTCCTGAAAGCAAGTCTTAATGAAACATTTGTTGGAAACATGTTCCTCTTTGGCTTTAAAGTGAAATCAACTGGAAAAGGATCTTCAAGAAATGCCCTTTTATCACTTGACGATGTAGCACGAAGAAGGGTCATTTTTGCAGAAGAGAAATCAAAGACAGGGTCGCTCATAGCTTATCAGATGCTGTACCCAAGTGATGCTATTCAGCAAGACAGTAAAACGGTGCTACACAGACTGCAATTTCACCGAATCATTGCTTCTGGAAGATTACCGAAACAGGACTCATGCTTGGAGAGAGCAACAGATTCCTTCATGCTGCCGAGGAACTCTCGTGACAGCAGAAGTTTCCTTGTGACAGCTAATGATGGTCAGGAGAGTATCCAACTTAGTTGTGGCAGTTTTAGTAGGACTACCTTTGAGTTGACAAAAAATGACAGCAGTGTCACAAACCCAAGTTGCAGAAAGTCTTATCTCAGTGAGAGGAAGGAAAACTCAGATATCAACTTTGATTCGCAACCCTCCATAGAGATACCAAGAAGTTCGAAACATTCCCTTTCTAGTACAAATATAGAAAATTTCACCGAGATGAATGACGTACCATTAGTTGCTGAACAGTCACAGGAAGATGACTGCTCAATCTATCGAAAACTGGATGACGAAAGTGCTCATGACCAAATGACCCCTTGTCGGACAGATCATGAGCGTGAAGAGTCACAAGTGCCCGTGTTTAGATTCTGCATGAGAGAAGAGTCCATGAGTGACAGTATATTGTTGCAGGCCAACGAATTAAAATTCACTGACACTCATTCTTCGGAAAACAAAAGTATGAATGCAAACAGTTCCACAAACAACATCACAGAACATTGGACCTGCATCCCAGAATCGGAAGAATTAGGAGATTTTTTAGACCAAGTTGAGGAAAATGATTTGTCAACTGCTAGTCACGTTCCTTCCGAATTGAAGGAAAAAGTAGAAAATTGTGCATCATCAAATTCCAATGTGACGTCAGCCACTTGCTATCCCATGTCAGAGGACCTTGATGCCTTCTTGTGGGAGGTTGAGGAGAGCGAACAACAAGGAAGTCAGAGAGACTTTAAAAGTTCCGTTGAACGTCAAAATGCGAAAGAGGCATCTGCTAAAATGCTGGTTATTCAGGAGTCGGAAGAAACAGAGGTCGAAGCCATAACCACGAAACAAGATTGTTCAGCACAAATGAAAAACAGCGCAAGACAAGTGGATAGCTCAGAAACTGAGAATTCTGAAGTTTTGACAAGCAACGCTAAATCAAAGGACCTCGAAATAAATAAGACTGCTTCTGAAAATGATGACAGTCTGTGGGATGATGAAGTATTGTCTCAGAATTTGTTAAATGCAATAAATGGTCTTGATTTACAAAGTGAGAAGAGGCCTGAACACCCAGAAACAAAGTGTGAGAGATCCTGTGTATTAGTTGAGTCTGAGGATCTTTTTGCAAGCTTCAGTGAGGAATGTCCCGATTCAATGGATGATAACAATCATGAACATTCCTCTTATGACACTCCCTTGGATGCAGAGGGGCCGACTGTCATTTTAAATACTACCAGTGCTAAAAAGGGAGTTCGATTTGCTAAAAGTTTACTTCAAAGCCAAACTTTGGACCATATCGATCACTTAATGGAAACAACTCCCTTGTCCAACACACCTATTGCCAGGCGCAATTCTTGCTTGAAAGTAAAACCCTCGAATAAACTAGACAGTCCTTATTGTCCTGGTTCGCCTGACTTATCCCAAGACTTGTTCAGTCCTAGTCCAATTCCTTTGGCTGTAAGTCGAACAAAGACTCAACCTTTATTGTTGCTACAAACTAAACTGTTATACCAGAGTACACCGTCACATAAACTTGGTTCTGTTACTGAAGTCCCGGATTCTAGTGACCAATTTTGTGAATCGCCTTCAAATTCAGCAAGTGACTCAATGGATTTATTTTCAGACTCGAGTTTTGCTTCCAGCAAAAAGAGCACCTTCAAGAATGCCTCCCATTCTCAGGATTTATTTTCCGATGACAGTTTCTGTGAACAAAATTTGTGCAAAAAACTCTTTTGACAGTAATTGCTTTATCATGTTCATTGATTTGCTTTTTTTGAAATTTCGTTTGAAGGCCTTTTGTCTGCAGATTTGCATCAAATTTAATTTGGTGAAAATTCATGTTACTATATTCTCGAGTGCCTGGCCTAAATGTTCGTAAATTTTATGATAGCTCAATTATTTTAAACTCCAAAAGTAGGCCTATATAGCATTTTGAATATATATTAGTAAAATAAAATTCTTTGGTTTGTCAATATCACTTGAACCATTAATATTCGATAGGCCTCATGGCTCAAGTGGCAGGATACACCCTCACACTCGCTACTAGTCTAGGTTCCGCAGTTTGCAGGAGGGTAGTCTTGTGTGAGGGAAGATGAGGGTAAGCGAGGGAAGTAAGGGTACACATATGAGGTAAGATGAGGGTAAGTCAAGGAAGTCTAGGGAAAGTGAGGGAAGTTGAAAGCAAGTGACTGAGGGAAATTGAAGGTGTGTGAGGGAAGTCAAGGGTAGGTTAGAGCGCATGAGGTTATGTGAGGGTGACTGAGGGTTGGCAATGTTGGGGGAGGGGTGGCTGAGGGTTGGCAATGTTGGGGGGGGTGACTGAGGGTTGGCAATGTTGGGGGAGGGGTGGCTGAGGGTTGGCAATGTTTCTAGGGAGTGGCAGAGGAGAAAAGTTGTAAGCTGAGGTGCCAAGAATACGAAAGGGTGTGTTCAGACATATCCCGCCATGTGGCCAAATAATAGACAGGTGTTTTTTTTAATTTTGGCAAAATCTGCTAACAATGGGCCTTTAAACAACATTGAATTTACAATTGTTTATTAAGGCTACCATTATATTTATTTGCAAGAGATTGAACCACATTTATAACTAACTTTGTGACTTTTGTAATTTATCATGTTCAAAGAATGTAGAACTCATTTGATAAAACAGCATTGTTTTTATTTATGCAACAAATAAACAGGTACATCATTATTACAAAAAACAGAACACATTTTGTACAGTGTCTTGCTATGTACAGATACCATGCTATGCACAGACAATTATACATCTTTTATAACAAGATATGTTAGGTCAGAAATCACTTCTACATCGATCTCATTGAGAACTGAAAAATTACTTTCGCTTATAAAAGTTTCACTTTTTTAAAATAGTTCACTGATACGTAATGCATAAAATATTTTAATTATCTAATCCTTGTGCATTTTGTTATATCTACCAATTAAACTTTTTTTTTTCAAGCATTGAGAATTCTACAGTTTTTGCCGTAATCTCCCGAAAAAAACATTTCGTACAAATTCAACGATTTGCAGAGGGAGTTCTGCAAACAAATAACATAAAAGTCAACATGTCAATAATAAATGACTCAATATGTACATACTGTAACAAACAAATTGGGTGCCATAAATTGTTATTAATCTAATCTATAATTTGTAGCTAATAACAAACCCTGAATCCCCTTTAAATCTGCAGATGTAAATTCTACAAATTAATCATAAACTAAACAGAACAACAATTGATTAGATATATACCGGGGAAAATCACAACAAATGTAAGCGAACCACTGAGTCACATTATACATCTCAAGATAATTTTACCTGGCTGGTGCAAAATAAGATTGGCAAGATAAGGAGGAGTTTACACAAAATAAACTTTTGAATTAGGTATGTTGTGGAAATGAGGTTGGAGGTAATTGAAATGGGGACAGGAGAGGCGTATCACAAATTTATAGGAAGGGGAATCAAAAAAGTTTAGATTCTGTTAAACTTGGAACTGCCCTAAGATTTATCACACAACAAACCCTCACTAGTTATCATACAAATTCTGCAGGTCACATTAATTTATTGTGGCTGATTATGTTACGATTTTACAACAAGGAAGCTTCAATGTTTTCAACTTGTAAATAGAACAACCACATACATTTCATTTAGCATCAAAGACCTCAACAGAAATGCTAACGTCTCTTCATAATAATGCATACTATTAAAAATAGGTAGACCGTAACAAAAATGAGCAGTAAAAATTAAGCAGTATAAACTGAAAATACTAAATTTGACTGCAAGAAATGGCAATGTAGAGTAGTATAATTACACAGAAAACAAATATTGAACAAAAACATATTTCCGCTAAAAGTCAAGTGACTAGATGTTATTATATTTAACATTTGATTTTGCTAAATCTTCAGAAGTGCATCAGTAGTTTTGAATTCACCCGGCAACATGTCCACTTTCATCTAAAATGACTTCTGTTCAGTATCACTTTAATTCTATTGAAGCTTTGTTTATGCGAAAATTGGAATTTTCATTTTTCACATATTAATGTTATGGAATACTTCCAAGAATTTTTGGCTCTTTTTAAATGGACCCAAGGGTTCAAAACTTTTTATATAAATGTTAAATTTGCAGTCAATAATTCTCAGTCTAGTACAATCTCAGGGAAGAACATTACAATGTACAAAAAATTGCGAATGATATCTTTGTACAGCTGTACAATTAATATATGCAGTTTAACTGTTTAACAACATCAGAATTGGCAATGCCACTTTGAGATCACAACCTGGAGTTAAAAGTTCACTAGCACATGTCTAGTGCAGATTAACAATGCAATATAACTAACAATTTCAATATTTGCTAAGCAAGCTTTGGAAAAGTTGTAATGCCTCATAATATGGAAGTTCAATAACTTATGGAGTTCTTTCATTTGCAATAAACAATAATAAATCTATACAGGTATTACCACATCATATCAATAACTTGCGGTATTACCAGAAAAAGACGCAATATGTCATGGAATAGCATCTAGAGTGCATCTTAATTAGCACTTTACGCCATCGAATTAAATAAACTCAAATTACCAATTTCTGAAGATATTTCAGGAATTTAACATGAGGAAGATACTCATATCAAAATCTACAATAATGCATAAAGTGCAACTACATTTTGCAGTGTAGATATATATTCACAGTTCACATTAACATGGTTCAACGCAATATTTAAGTAACACACTCTTTAATAGACAGTCTCTTGTGCATACACAACTGGATCGTCACTTCAAAGTATTTCATAAGAGCTCATAACTTATGAGTCATAAGCCAATGCTTCAATGCATAATATGTTACAACCTATTCAGATTCTCATGAATAGAATTCAACATGACATTTTGCATAGGTAAACACAATCTCCTCCACTGTAATACAGTTCAAATCTCATTTCAACCAGAGTGGATGGTGAAGAATGAACAACAACACAACGTATGAGCAAAAAGCATCGACGGACATTTGTTGAATTGTGATAGCGCAGCCACACACTGCGGTGGTAGCGAGAGTGGAGAGTTAAACTTAACACAAAGACGGCTATGATCCAGTATAGAACACATCAATTGGCAGGCTGGTCCTTATCGTGCTAAGTCCTTGAATTTTCATGATACATCCTTCCGATATCTTCATTCGACATCCTTGTTTTCATAGTTCTGTCATCTCTCCCAATACCATCAGTAACCATTACCATGGCTGATGATAGTTTCTCTGACAACAATGGATAATCATGAGTCGTCCTGGAAAGTGATCATGACACCTCAATTGATCATTTCTTGGACCATAGTAACTATTATCCAGATATGTCCACATGTTATCATGACTCCTCCTCCTCTTCATCGAGTACAAATGAGAAAATGCCCATAGATGAAACGGACGCCCCTCCAATCTCTTGGGCCTTCTCGTTCATCCTGACCCAGCGTCTTCTGTTCTCCTGCACGGCGTCCACCACCACTTGCGCCTCCGCAAACACATTCACTAACATCCTGGAGAAAAAGAGAATGACATCAATGTAATCTGGAAATCTACAAATTTAAGTTATATAAGGTTTATTAAGTCTTCAAAACTATTCTTAAAGCAGTACCCCAAATATGGGGTTTTTTAAAAAGTTATTTTTGCACAAGAACAACAATATACATGTATATTTAATTTAATTAGCACAACACTTTGCACATATCATATTTCTAAAATCACTAAGATCTGCAGCATTATTAGATTAAATGTCTCGATTCTGAGTAACACACCTTAGAAGGCCTAGCTGTATTATTGATGAGATGACGAGGCTGTGAGTCTGGTACAATCCCTACTAGTTCAGAGATGTCCAGGGTTATTAGATGAAACATTAGGGCAGCTCACCTGAACACAGGCAAAGCAATATGATCGAGGAAGCCCAGCTGCAGTTCCGGGATGTACGCTCTTTCCCTGTCCATCATTTCTGAAATATCTTGTCCCTGCGCCTTCTCTAAATCTCCTTGACTGAAGAACTCCTGGTAGATCAGTTTCTGAAATTCAAATAAACAATTTAAATTCACGTTTTAGGAGACTTTCTGGATTCACAGCGTTACAGTCTGGGGATTTGTGGGAAAGGGTCTCATACATACAAAGTGCGAGTATGCAGGCATCAGGCTATAATCTACAACTTCAGTGTTGACCAACTCTATTGTAAATTGTATAACTTACAGCAATACGTTTTGTATTCTTCCAGCCTTTAGTTTGGTCGGACAAATCACAGGAGGTCATAATTAAGTAGAGCAACAACATGCGATGCCTAGGGTTGTTCTTGTCATAACCTGCGATGAAAAATGGTCAGATTTAACAAATCATGAAATGATGTACTACAAATTAAATCATAAATTAACAAGAAGTGATGGAAATATAATAGAGCATAGTACTGACTCCCTGTCATGGTTTCAATGTCCTTCAAGATGCGCAAATGGTGAGCAAGGTCAGTGGCCAGGATGATGTCCCTCATCAGGTCAAGCACTTTGCTGTAGTCCTGTGAAAGAAGGCAAGAATATTCTGAGTGGCAGAGAAGACATTTCACAACACCCACTTAACAGCATTCATGTTGTACGATGGGAAAGCAGTCTTTGCTCGCAACTAGGCCTACATGTTCTGAGTACTCCAATTAATGGCAATACAACTCACCTGACTGGGCATGTTCTCAAAGATATTGCAGCTATCCGTGTTGAGGATACACATCGTCTGGGCAAAGTGATGTCTCTGAAAACATATTGTGAATATTTACAAAAAGACGAAAAGTGATTCCAAGTTTCCAATGATTGATGGATGTTAGAAAGAACTTGGTGTAATCCACTGAATTTTTTGGAATCCAGAAAGCTTATAAATTGCCTACCTCTAATACAGATCCTTCAGAACTGTACAACGCTGCCAGTGGAGAATTCTGAAATAATGAAAGAAAGTCTAAAATGCACTGAACTGACAAATTCAAAAAAGGAAATTTATTATCTCTTTATCCGTAGATTGTAGATGGTTGGGAAACCTTTCGGTTGTTATCCCATACTATGGTAACTGCTGGTCCTATTAGCAGTCAGTGCATAAATACAGGATGTAAAGCGCTATCATTCATCCATCTTATCTGTAAGATCTTGAATCAAATTGCAATTAGTTTTTGCGAGACTTACTGACTGCACGTGGAAAGAGTTGGTCGTTCCTCGGTGGTCGATATCGTGACACAAACAAGCGATGAAGAGAGAGAAAACTTCAATTTCACTGAAAACAAAATTAAGTTCATTCAAATTTCAATATCAAATTTTCTGTTCTGATTAGTTATGAGAAGACCAAATAGTGTAAGTGTTATTGAGCAATTCCACAAGAGGGACATGAGCCTGAAGTATTGTGCAGTGCTGCCACAGAACTCCAGAGGAAATATGACAACAATTCAGAACATCAAATGATTTACACATGTACGATTGTATAGATGATGGAAAATTTGCCAAAAATCTCCAACAAGCTTGCATGTATAATGACATACAATCAATTACAAGTCTCTTGATTTAACTCACCCAAGGTAGCTGGACAGATTAGCATTCCTGAAGAGCAGGTAGCAGAAATGAGCAACAGCGAAGGCGTGTGCCCAGTTGTGATATGGGGGGTCACGGTAGCCTCTGCGGACCATCAGGATAAACCTTCAAAAAGAAACATTAAAATAATCAGCAATTAGGGTAACATTACAATGACCATAACTAAAACATGTTAGAGAGAACATGACTGGGGCAAGAAGTAAGACAATTTCACAACACTTATTCCTTATCATATCGTAAAGAGGACCCTGAGACAAACAAATTATTGTTTACCAGAAAAAATCTGTATCATAATAATTAACCTCTTACAAATATTTTATAGGGAAACAGAAGATAATATGCACCTTGAGAGAGTATCATGGTGAATCCGGAACTTGTTGATGAAGTCCATCTCCTCCAGCATGCTAAGGACGGCTCGTGGGGTCTTGTCGTATTCCAGGCCCCTTGGCACGTAGCTGAACAGGCCAAACTTGGGGTCAAAAGTCTCCACCTTGACAATCTCTTGGCAGGCTAATTCACTCACTTCATCTTTGGAGACCTAAATTGAATCCAAACACTCTAATAATAACCTGTTGTTTTAAAGCGAGGGTGATGAAACTCATCATATATTTGATCATCCTAATTACAAGATTCAACAATGCAACTTACCCGCATGTGATAAATCATGAGTTCATTGGAAAGTTTGCTTCTTAACTGAGCGTCTCGCACTCTTTGGTACATTAAACTCTGGAAAAAAACGCTTGTAGTCAAAAATCAATTCGAACAAAGAAATGCAGAAAGCATATCATTACCTATTACACAAGATGAAGGGTTAAGTACCAGTATTTCATGAATATGATTATGTAGAAATATTTAAAGGAAATACAATCAGTCATAAAATGTCGAAGTTCCTTAATACCCGGTATATTATATTATGTATATGAAAGCTGAGCTCACATGGACAATACTAATGCAGCAATAGACAGAGAAGGCCTGGGCGATCTCCTCGTCAAACATTGAGAAACCAATCCCTCCGATTTTGTTGCACAACTGAGCCACTCCTATCGTCTTGTTGTTCTCGTCCTTAATTGGGAAGCACAAGATGTTTCTGCAGAAGACAATGAAGAAAGATTAGAGGACATCACAGGAATATCATCATGATATGGAGAAAGATAAAACCCCGCATGGCTTACAGATTTGTAGGACCATGAAGGACAACAGATCTCGAGCATTCCACCATAATTAGTTACGCTGAATTGTCTCAGGTTTCTCATAATAACTTTCAAAACTTCCTATCTGCGTCACCGCGAACAATTGAAAAGCTATCATTTCTGCACAAATTTGAATGCAAATTGCGAATAGGATTGAAGGATTACCTGGTTCGGAAGCCTGTAGATTCATCCACCCCTCGGTAGAAGAGCGGATGGGAGTAAGCATCATCTATGTTGAGAATCTCACCTGCAACATTTTGACATTTGATGAGTCATTATCAAACAACAACATTTTAGCTAATTGATAGATAAGATGTCGACGATTAATTTGCAGTATTTTTTCGCAGAGTTAATTAAGAGACTGTTCAGTGTTCATAACAGATCAATAGGCTCATGCACTCCTTAAATAACTGGTATGGTAAATGAATCACGATTTCAATGTTCAGTTGCAGTTTTAAACCAAAATCAACCATTTTAAGTTTGATTTGTTGCAATTATCCCTCGATGATATTATTTTTATTTTTTAATATGGACCTCATGTATAGGCCTATTTATTGTATATGTTGAGTCGGAATAAAGTTTGCTAATCTAATCTAAATCTAATTGTGATATTCAAACAAAGTGTTTGAACTGCGGAACTTTGTTTCAACCATGGTAGACCAAAGGTACAACTGAAAAGCATTTGCAGCTTTTCTGTGGTCTCCACACAGCTACCCACCACCTTTTATAACCTAACATTCGGGCGTCTAGTACTTGTAATTTTTATGTAAATACAGAAACTTGTGTCAAATATAGCCCTGGACCCCTGTGGACAGGGTCATGAATCGTCGCATTGAAAAATCATAGATTTTACAGAAAGGGTCTGGGAGAAATTAGATTGCTCTGTTAGTTTTATAGTCATGGCAAAACCAAAAACATTATTTGAAAATAGACAACATTTCCTACTGACGGCACCTATTTCTATATTTCTACATGTTGAAATAAATGAGCACTCACCCTGTGAAGTTAAAGAAATGATTTTTTTCTTTAAACATTGAAGAAATGGCGTCTCCTCATTGGGTGAGAGAGAATGTCACAACAAACGTTTATGATGTCATAGGTATTTTTAGTGACGTCACTATGATGACATCAAACATAAAAGTGAGGCTGATTGCTGTTTCTCACAAATTTTTGGCAATTGTCTCATTTAAAATCACTTTTTACAGTACAAACCTTTGTGGAAATGCTTTCAAAAGTGGTGCCAGCAGTAAAATATGTAGGCTACCCAATCCAAAATTTCATTAAATTTGGAGAAAAACTGTTTAATATAGACCAATTCTCCTGATGTCACGTCGAAATCTCAAGATTTTGAATGGGATGACCCATGACCCATGCTACGCATGTCCCAGGGCTTGTCAAATAGACTAATTTTCTCTATAAAACTCCTTCATAATCGGTAGTTCATCTTCGTCAGTGCCTCTGCGGGATAACGTAAAAACACCACCCTTGGCAACTGGGCTATCAAGCACTCTCATTATGTCCCTTCTTTGAGCCACTCTTATAACTCCCATCTCAACAATATGCTATATATGTGCATTTTTTGAAGACCAAGGCCTCCAATCACTGTTTGACGCCTAATGAGGCATCAGCTAATGGCAGATACATAAACATGAGATAATTCACGGCCAATATCAGTAACAGTCCAACTTTTGATTAGAAAATGTAGAAACAGAGCTGCTAATGTTGCCACAATTTGCTTTCACCATTAACCAGAAGAAGCCATATTAAAGTCAGTGGCATTAACTGGCGTCCAGAGAGTTCACAAAACCTTAATCTTCTTACACGCCCACACTGAGGGAGAAATTGCTCGTGAAATGAAATGCAATTTGTGCAGCAAATGACTTATTGCAGCCACAAAGAAAATGACAATAAGCCAGAGGGGAGAGATGAATAGCTTTGAGAGACAAGGGCTATACAATTCAATTAACCATTACAATTTTTTGTTTTCCTTGAAGACTTACTGTATACTTTTGAGAAGCCTAAAATGTTAAAGTACCGCAATCTATGAGGTTGCTCATTGCCAGTGTACATTTGTGAGAGGGAAGGAGGGTCATTATCATTTTTAGAACCTGCTAATTTTTATTATCTTCACTTTTCTCCCACAATCATACCAACTGTGTATGTAATCTGCGGGTAAAAAGGATTAACACGAATAAAGGCTATTGTTTGCAAAAAATCAGAACTGAAAATCAAATTACATAGATTAGGAAACTTTTCTTAATGACTAGATAATTCAACAATTTCATTTTCTACACATCCAGCTTTTTAGCCGAAGGATTTAGTGTATATTCAATGCAACACAATCTACAGCTGGGGAAATATTTAAGTGATTACCAAAGTGCTCTGAATGATGTCATATCCCTATACTTTCCATGTTAAACACAAATGCATTCGATGACTCACACTCTGTAACTGAGTCAGTGACAAAATAACCAACTCATTTCAAAGCAAAAGATAGGATAGGACCTGCTGTGACATCACTAATATTACCAAACAGCAGAATGTAATCACTGGAATTTCTCCAACTGCAATGTTACATACATGCATTATTTTACCATCACATCATCCTAATTTACAACAATATCACTAATTGACATTACCTGTGGTAGCTACGTGTCCCGCAATCCCTTGATCTGCAGGTATTCTTATCTCCATCGTCATTTTGGGCTGAAATCATTCGCAATTAACAGTCAACCACTAATCCCCCATGCTTTCAATCTCTGACTTCAAATATCTAAGAAATATGACTTCAATATCATTCATGTCTATGATGCCTAATTCAAATGTAATCACTAAGATACTATATATTATATAAACTTAATCTTAACATAGAGTTCTATGATCTTGAGATGTTGTCTTTATTGGCAATCTAGCTCATTTAAAGCTATAAGTCTTAAGCCTGAACATTAGATTCTAATCTTAATCACTTGTGCTGAAAATTATTACAAAAGCTAGCATCAGCTATCACTCATTTAAGGATATTATAATAAATTAACATATGTTAAAATGTAACTCTAAAGAACAGATAATATAGATTAAAAAAAATACAAATCATTTCCACAACATTGCACTGAAAAGGTACAATAGCGTAAATGATAGATTGAAGATTAATGAGAAAACCAAATAAAATCAGATATGATTCTAACAAGCAGGTACCTACCAACCAAAAATAATCCAAGCAGGAAGTCGCAAGGTTGAGTTATTACCAGATTAAGGTCGGGTAATGAAAAGAAACGAGAAGACAACACGAAAAGTATGCAAGACTTAGCAATGTACAAGCAGGCATAAAACGAAGGCATCAAACGATTCTTTTAAAATGTTTAATACAAGATTCAAGCATCTAAAATGAGCATTCAAAATGAGCATATTAAGAATGGGCATTTCAAAATGACGCAAATATACTACAACTGCTCAAGGACAAAGGTAAACTAATACGGTCCATGCCACCACTAACTCATAAGTCATATGTACACAATACAAGTGAACTAAATTTACAGGATAAACAAGCAAGGGACTTAAGATGAAAATAAAAATACTTCAAGCTAACAACTTTATCGATTCTTCAGTAAGTTATATCAAAGTGATATTTACCACCTATAAAGACAGCAATAAAAGCATTAAACAGACTTCATGTAGCTGCTTATATTTATTCACAAAAATACTTATATTGATCAATTTTGTCACAGCTATTAAATTTCTATCTTAAATCGAGACAACATTTAGAAAAGCGTCAATTCTTACCTCTGGAACATTCCTAATATCACCGTCAAAAACTTTGGCAACAAGTTCATTGCAAGATTCGTCAATCAGAAAAACTGAGCACCTGAAGCAGAGAAGTGACAAACATCCTTAAAGTTAAATTAATTTTTACATTTCTCTGCAAGCAAATATATCATTATATACAGCTTACATCTGCTATACATCATGGCATTCATTATGCCAGCAAATAACAGACACATACGTAAATTAGAGCACCTCTCACATGACAATCTCCTCGGTCAATCCTCATAAGCTCCTCAAGAGATCAATAACCTGTATAAGAGGGCTGCACTGTACTAATATAAATGATGTACCAGTACATACCTTTCAGCTTTTGTCAAGTTTCTTGCCTCCTGCATAATTTCACGTAAAAGCATAGTGAGGTCATCTGAAATTAAGAAGTCATCAAACGCATTAATTAGGGAGGAAGTTTATGAATAGTAAAACTACTTTGCGGATGCATAGCTCAAGTAAGATTATCAGAAAATGTAGGAAATGTTTTCGAAATTCAGAAAAATTATATTTGAACTATATTCAGAATTCATAAACTATCCACTGTTAATGAATGATCAACGCTAACAGAGAGTAACAAGTTTAGCAAAAGTACAACCCAATTAATCATGAAAGATAATTGCATTAAACTATAAGCTATCAATAATTTTTGAAATAGCACATAATAACAAATACTCTTATACTTGTCTCCAATCTCGCAGTACTCTACAGAAGGAAATTTCTATAAAAAATAAGCATGACACAGAAATACAGAAGAAATCATACGTCACAGATGTATGCGACTTACCTAACTGGGAAAAGAGATTTTTGGCCACTTGTAACATTGTCTGAAAGAAAGGGAAAAGTAGGCTTAATATTGATGAAAAAGACCAATGATATAGAAGAAATACAAGTGAAAGCACAAACACTGTAACTTTGATAGAATGTCAACATGATAGTTGAACGAATCTTTGATAAAACCTTAACTCTCAAAGCCAAAGATTTATTCAGCTTAGTATCAGCCATTGTAGACATACCTGCGTCTGCTTCTTCAACCGTATTTCATTCTGCACTGCTAATGTACTCGTTAGCACTGCGGCCGTGTGTTCAAAGCAATACCTGATGATTTCAGAGTCGCCATCCGTGAATCTGAAAGCAATCAGGAAAACAAAGAATAAACAGAGGAGGGAAATAAAACAGCATTAAGCCCATTCAGGACTAAGACATCAGTGATAGATCAGCAGAATGAAAGAGACGGTGACGTAGCTAACCGCAACATAGCGGAGGAACATGCGACAGAGCAATGAAATGCCCAAGCTATTAAGAGAACCAAGTGCAGCTCACTGCTAGGCTTTTGTGATGGAACTTTCAAGTATACTTTAAAGCAATACAGTTTAAGGACTATTAATTGCTTTCATGAAATACTCTGTCTGATCCATTGTGTCATCAGTGACATTGGACACTTGAGGTCATGATCACAATTCTAAATTAATCAGAATGAACTACATTTTCATTTCGTAGTCGAAGGACTCTGGGATACCAAACAAAATGGTTAAGATCTACCTTTCAAGTGATTACAAAGAGTAGCAAACTAATTCAAAGTACTTTAAACTTTAAAGAACAAATTCCAAAGTATTCTTGTACTTAACAATTAGGGGAAACTTTCTGGCAGACATCCTTTAACCTACAACCCAATTACTGACGTTGCAAGTTTCTCCTGAATCTTTTGATGTCATCGAGAGTTCTACAAGATCTCAAAGTTTTAATGAAAGGGAAGAAGCAGCTTACTGGTTGGCATTCTTCTTGTTAATCATGCAAGCGATTGCGACCACATGATGCTTGACTTTACTGATGACTGGGAAGCACAGCATCGACGTGATTTTAAAGCCTAAGTGCTCTTGCAGGGTTTCACAGTGTTCCTGAAAGCAACAATTTCAAGTTAATATGCTCAAACCAAGCCACAACACCTAGTTGTCGTAGATGATATTTAGATCAGCCGCAATATTATTGCTACAATAGCCTATGATATGAGGTAAAGTTTTATTTTATTCTCAGTTCAAAGAAATCTGTTAGAACTCCAGCATTTCTTTACCATTAATTTCTCATTTGAACATCAAGGAAAGCATCCAATAATCACCGGTTGAAGTTGTAAACTATATAGGCCTACATAGCATCAGTTATAATTGACAACCTCTGTTAATGCCAATTTTCACCAATAAGATTCATTGTCGTAAGCTGCCCTACATGACGTTATTAAGTAATTCACAACATGCTTTGTGTAAATTACTGAATTGTAAGTAATTCGATTGGACTCACCTGTGCCACACTATCTAGCAACATACTATTTTTGGATTGGACCACCTGGGAAAAACTACTTCCGTCATTCTGAAATTATACACCATTGAATTACCATGGCAATGAAAACAATTCAATTAGCCTTGATAATTGAGAATGCCAGATATCTCACTGTCTTTAATTGGGTGAATTATTCTGCTGATTAAGTTATGATTCTATTGAGAAGATGTAGGACATCACAGGTTCAAGTTTCTCCAAGTGAGTCTGGGAATAACCTTATGTTGTGCAAATCAGGAACAAACCAAATGCTAATAACAGATCCTTTGTACACAATTACTTGAAGACGGAGAAATACAAGTAATATTTTTCAATTGCTTGAGGACCCCCATGACTATGATGTCACTCTCAGGCCCTATCTTTTACATTGACATGATTTGGTTAATTTGTCACTGAGAGACATGTGACATCACTGGTGATTCAGTGGTGAGTGATATGACTCATGCACTAACATTGGGTATATCATTGTGTGTAAATGTTATGACTCACTCAGAGAATATATATGAGCTATCAAAATTAATGCACAAGTATAACATAGGGATAAGATACACTTGGTCATCCTCGAAACATATTATGAAGTTAAAGAGTAAACTTACTGGAAACCTAATTTCTTCATCCAGTATTCTATCACCGATAACCTGCAACAAAAATATTGACATTTCTTGAGAAGATCCATTGTAGTCCGTATCACTGAAATTTCATTTTAGCCGAAGAAGCTCAAAGACATTCATGAGATATTCCCACTTAAACCGGCCTCGCAGCACGCCATTGTTGGATCCTATTCCAGTTTAATCATAATAACACAAAAGAAGATGACTGCTTAATAAATCTGCCAGTATAAGTTATAATACCAAACTGGAGCTATGAAGATCAGCAACAGAAGTAATGGAGACCTGACTTCCATTTGCAGAATCATTCATCAATATTCTTCAGCAGTCGAAATTGCATTTTAGACAACCGAGAGACATCGAGAGACAAAATATGATATGAATAGAGATAATTGCAAAAATGTCTATTTTATAAGTAAGATGTTTGGACTCAAAACAGAATAACTACATCATTCATTTTTCAGTCAACACCATTAAGAATTTAAGATGACATTTCCCGAGTGCAAAGAAGACATAACGCAGCCTGATATAGTCACAGGCTCACAGCATATTCCTTTTAAAATGATGAGTTACTTATAGAGTCATCAGGACATTACAAGGCTTGAGGCTTGCAGATGAGTAAATGACCTGATTAAGCTGAGACTTGGGCATGAAGCATTAAATGCACTTAGCGGATGAACCGACTGTGGCGTAGTTAATGCAATGCCTCATTTTAGGCCTAATACTACATCAACAGTTTGGCGAAACATGAAGCAATTCTATTAGTGCAGTGAGCAGATGGTGGGGTTAGGAGGTATCGCTTCCGGGAAATAAGTCTTTTAAGGGATGGAGCAATACTCTTGGGCTAAAGCAGCGGTGCATCTATGTTTATTGATTTGTGGACCCCTCAGCATATGGTCCGGCAAGACTGCAGCTTGCCTGGCAGGGGAGGAGGGTCACTAGGAGCCAGAGATCTTTAACAAACGCCACAAACTAATGGCCCCTGGACATCTTGTTTCCTTCAATGTACGGTCTACAGACTCCACAGATGCTATGCGCCAGGGAGGTTGGGGAATGATAACAGACAATCAGACATCATCCTTATACCAACTACAGGATGAATGACAAGAGGGAGCAATCAGTCAAAAGGATCGGAACAGGCTTATCAATATAATATGATATCAAACATTAAATGCACAATATATTTGAGATTTATCCCATATATATATATATATTACAGATTCAATTCCTTGTATACAATTTAAGACAAACATGTGACAATTAAAATCACATCATCAGTCTGACATTGGATAAGACAATTCATATTCTCAATCATAATCACCTATGTGCAGTATTCTGTTTCATTAAATATCCAATGTACGCTGTACACACACAGCAATACACAGCACTGGATTCAATCCATTAAATGATCACATCACTTCCAGCCATTTTACAAAAAAAAAACATGAAAACTAGAGGACATTCACATAATTCAAGCGGATTATTGACTTGCGGAAGACACACTTATTCAATTTTCATCATGAATAAACATAACGCCCTTCAGGCCCATCTCATTGATTTTCTGTTATTACATGAAACCTGCCTGTCCCATTCAATTATTCAATTATGCCATCTCATATATTCCTGCAAACGTATAATCATATATATTCCTTCATTTAGAATTCTGCCATTGCCATGTACCAAATTCATATTCATTTTTCCACGCCAGCCAAGAAAGCAATCTAAAAACAAAATGCTGAATAATTCCGTTGAATTACGACATATCCTTTGCGATATAATTTAAAGCATGCCTTGAAACTCTATGAGAGCACTAATGAAATTCAGTAGAAATGAAGTCGCAAGAATATATAATATTTTCTTACAGTAAGTAAGGTTGGCAATTGTGAATTGTGATTCCCCACGCATGAATCATTTGAAAGAGAAGAGAAGTCTAAAATGCAATGCTTTGCTGCAAAAGGGCCTTAGATGTGTGAAAAGGGCATGGGACTGTGTTTGAAGGAGAGCAAAGGTTGAAACAAAGCCACGTAAAGGTCACTGCCGAGATTATGCAGGAGCAAAGACCATGATGTGATGGCATTTAGCTTTGTTCATAAAGGCTGTCCTCTAAAACTCCCCAATACTCTCCAAGATCTGAGTATAGTTTCTTTCTATCTCCTTCAGAATCCTTCTCTAGAGGCTTCAGAAAAGGTTTCGACGAAAGGTTACAGAAAATACTTGAAAGAGGGAGAGGCCCATGAGACCTTGCACATATATTCTCACACACGCAGATATTTATTTCATATTCATGTGATATTCATTTGATCTCCTCTGATGCAGAAAGACAAATACAGGATCACACGGAATAGGGTTCAGGAGAATCATGACACAGCTCATCGGTTCAATCATTCTCATGTTTCCCACATATTCCCATACAACATACACTGTAAAGAATTCATAAATGAGACAAATCCTAAAAGACCTTTATGATCCAAAGATATCTTATGATATATATCAAGTCACTAAGTAAGACTTACATGTAATAGGTTGGGTAAGCTTCAGTTACGACAGCATTATACCCGAGGGATGCAACATCATAGTTAATTTACATGTGTTGTATGTGCATGATGTTAATCATAACTTATCCAGAAGTGAAATTACATTTTTTGAAAAGGCAACCAAGCCTACTTTTGGCATTGACACAATCCAAAGTAATGAACTACACTGCACAGAAAAGCAGGGAGTGGTCAACTAAAGAAATGCCAGAAGGAAGAGGAGTGTAAACAGATCAAGTATCACTTTCAAACACGACAGTACAAATCTATGCCAGTGGCAGTGCGTCATATTCTGTTCAAAGATATCCAAATAATAAGGACATGCTAGTAGCCTACCCCACGAAATTCAGTAAGAATTATGTGAAAACACAGCAACATTTTGAAAATATTTATATTTTATGTTATGCGAGGTGAAAGTCACCCGAGAGGATTAAGATGTCTTACCTGGCAAACGAGTTCACGGTGCTCCGGAGGGACCAATAAGAGCAAGCCTGCTTGAGCATCTGTCTGCCTTTGGAGCTGCAATAAAAAGGAGGAGGAAAAATTTAAGTGCTTTGAAATCAAATGGCAGCAGAAGTGGAAGAAGTAAAGTGAAATAAAAAGGAGAAAAAGAATTAACGCTGCTGCCTCCGAGAGATAACACCATCCTTGAAGCAGATTACAAAAGCTCCAGCAGAAAAAAGAAATTGGTAAAAAATAGGTAAAGAAGGAAGAGATGAGAAAGAGGCGAGTGCACAAGGTATCCTCATTCTGCCCTCAGCCGAGGTGGCGTATCACAATCAATGAAGAGCTGGGTCAGGATGCATCCACAGCATGACAAATTTCACACAATTTAGGTTTCACCATTCAGCATTCCCACACCTTCACAGTGAAAATAGCATTCTGTTAGAACTTGAGAAATGCTCTGCTTAGAAAGCCATGATGACCAAACATTGACTCCTCAATTTATAATCCCGAGTGTGTGAGAAAAAACTCCCAATATTCTGAGTGGAGAACTCCATCCGAGAAATTTATCCCAGGGGCAAATGAAATCTCATTACTGATTTAGAGAAAAAAACACAAACTAAGCAAATATAAAAGTAAAGAGAGGCAGTTTAATTAATCAGCAAAGGAGCGTTGCAGTGAAAGAGCGAGGGGAAATAGAGCAGAGCAGGCAAACACAGCCAAACAGAATGACAAAAGATAAAACACAACAATAAGAGGCCCAGAGAAAACCTAGCAGAATCTGACGTGTGGAAAATTACCTCTCAGAGGCTATTATCACAAATGGCAAGGCAGCTGCAAATCACTGGCTAGACTGCCGTGGATGCCGTCTCTGAGTCTGAAATGGGTGGTCCCTATCGGAGTCACTCTGGGCTACTGGATGCACTCTCGACACACACTTGCAAGACCTGGACACACTGTTAGGCGAGTTAGGTGACTTAGGTCTCTGCAGGGTGGATGTAGATGGATGGGCCCTTGACTGGAAGAAGAAAAGGCTCTCCCAAGAAGGTTATTTCTGTAAAGCGATGCTTCAGACAGCAGCTAAACACCTAATGGATTCTGAGCGCCTCCTCCTCTTTCCACATTCAGAAGGACAGCGTTCACCAAGGACGCTCCCTAAATTACATCTCGCGGTGATCTCGATTTAAGAGCTCTCTCCCTTGATGAGAAAGGACACCACATAATCCCCCTATCTGATTTACGGCCCACAAATCAGCCCAAATTAATCACCGCACCAGCCGCAGAGTGATTAGCATTTGCAGTATACCATCAACATGATGCAAATCCTAGGCAATTATGACAAAGATCCTTTGCAAAACAAGAAATTAACAGCATTGCAGGTAATGAGGAAAACACCAAATAATTAGACACAATCAATATCAGCAAGATTACATATGGACATGCAGAGGTAAGAAAGATTAGACAGATAAATAGTAAAATAAATAGTCAGATAAATGGATAGATAGACAAATGAGATACTTACATATCTTATTACTTTCAACTGTAATTGGGAAGCATCTTCATCATAGAGATCAGCTGCAAGAAAAATACAATATGTCATCAATGAGTGACTAGCAATAGTAATTGCCTCAAGACAATATGTGATAACAGCAGACATTATCATTAGAGAGGCTTACCGCAGAGATTGAGTATAGAAGGCATTTCATCAGAACAGTTCTTCAACTTGATATGGGACGGCGTTATCAGAGGGCTTGACTGTTGGCATAATCTTTTAAAGCACACACACAACTGGAAAACATTGCAAAGACGTATCAGAAGGAATATCCTAGACAGGTTCCTATCTTACAATTCAACAGAAGCTCCCTGAAGATTTACAGAGTTAACAAGTTATTAAATACACACATACTATGTGAATGAGTTATTATTATATAATTAAGAATTTGGTAAAACCTTTTTAAAGTTATTAAAGAAGCAATTTCCTGCCAAGACATACAATTTAAGTAATCAGTTGTAAAACAGTTAACATTTCCATCAACTTCCAAATGAGGCATTTTTGGAACAGAACACATTTGTAATTGCTTCCACACATTTTCTTCATCTTCAGTTTGTTACAAATTGAAAAAGGTGTTTACTTAATAACCCACTTAACATCTTTCGTAATCATTAAGATAATTGGCCATTTTGAGAATCAAAGGCAAGTATGATTTATTCACGACCAATTAGCTCAAGAGGAAATAGGAGCCTAGCAATCAAGTAATTGTGATAGTAATTAGGAAAATATGGCGGATTTACCTGTTTTTCAAGAAAACTCAAATTCTGGTAATCTTCCTTTGTTAATTCTTCACAGTGCACCTGATTTCAAAGAGATTTAGTGATTAGCTGATTATGCGAGTGCAATTCATCAGAATCAGAAGTGAGCGTTTCAGCCTAATCAGCAGTGATGGTGCTATTCAAACAGTCAAGCTGCTCCGTTAATGAGAAAACCAAACAAGTTGTTAATAGTAGAAGCAAATATGCTGCACATTGCTGCAGGACCAATTAAATCATTTTGTGGAGCTTGCCTTTTACAGCAGCACATAAAATTAACTTTCAAAGAGACAGAATAGCCTTTTAGGGGACCACATATTATAAAAGGCACCAAAAAGGCCATTTTACCAAACCATTATGCTTCGAGCCCACTCAAATAAAGAGAAAACCCTAGAATACCATACTTGATGTAAAACACTATCCCTGCTAAGTGCAACATTCAATTCACTCAGTGCCTGATCCCTCTCATATATTAAAGGAGACCCCCTGAGCAACAGGGCGGTTTCCAGAGAATTTCCTGTGTGTGATAGCTTTTGTCTCAGCCAAATACCCATTAACAGAACCCTTTCAGCGGACATGCATAAGAAATAGTGGCATGCCACTTCTTGTTTCTAGCTTCTTGTTTTTTAAATTATCTCTCCTGGGAAGAACCCAACATTCATTTAATATTCATGAAAAGTTTGGAAATAGATTCATTCTCATCTCCAACAAAAACGCAGCTCATAACATCAACTCGCAATGCAACAATTTCAACATTTTAAAACGTTACCTTCGCCGCTGGAGAATGTCAGTCTAAGACAATTCAAGGTTGAACTTAATTGCTTTTCTCAAATTACAATAATCTAAGATTATCTCTTCCAAAATGAAATGTCAGTCTTCTCGCATGTAAAATTATTAATTACAAAAAACTGCCACGTTTTTTGCACAACAGAAGTTACCTTTTATTTCGGGATTTTGCCTGTTAAACAAGAAGTTATCATTTTCTCCTCAATCCCAACTACCTCCTCCCATCCCCCTAAAAAAAAGAAATTCCTGATAAATGAAATAAATTGTCAACTTACAACCAAAACAGCTACAATTCTTTCAGTTTCTTTATCTTCAACCGGGCTGATATATACTGAAACAAGAGCAAGACAAATCATTAGCTTCGTTTGTCAAAACCCTGCAAAGCTCAGACTGCCCCCAAAAAGATTACTCGGCATTTCTTAAAACAATCCGTCGACTAACAATGTAGATGTAGAATATCATATATTACAGTTAAGAAGGATCTGAGGGAAAACACATGCAATGACTGTCATGCAACCATCACGAGCCATGCTTTCATTTTGGCATACTCGCATGCTTCACCACCATCACGAACCACTGTATAAAACAAGACAATATCAAACCAAAGGTACACATTTGTTGAATAGTCAATGGTATCATTATCAAATTACAGAAGTTGTTCATCTACGGACACTTTAATCACTAGATTATAAACAGTGTTGTATAACTACAGCAAGGCTCTTAACAAACGGTTTAAAAGGTTCACTTTGCCCTTATGGAGTACTTTTAGAGACCTTCAGCATCACGGGGTGCCATGAGGTCCTCGACTTGCAGCAAAATCACTATTAAAACTGCACGTCGTTATGGCAAGCATTCAAATGACCTTTGAAGATATGTCAAGGTGAAACACAGTGAAGGTCACATGGCCTGCACCTGCAGTATCTTGATGTGGACTGATTCAGTTGGTGCGTTAATCTGACTGGAAGCCATGTGCCATTTACTTCATCATTTGCTTCTGAAGAGAAGCCCAGGGCAACGATACCAATGCTTTGGATGCTCAAAGATAGATCTCTTTTTGGCCTGTTAGCCCACGGCAGCCCACGGGCAGACCAGTTCAAAGCAAATTAATCCTGCAGCGAACCAGGGCCCATCATCTAGTACTCCACAATCACTGTGTGCACCCACTTGAAAGCTCACAACTAATCAGAGAGGTTCCATCGCCATGTTTGTAGGAGAGCTCTACCCACATCTATCCGCCTAAATCTGTTTACGGAAGAGGTCTTAAAGGAGCCTGCAGCTTCAGATTTCAAGTCTCTTTTTAACCCTTGCCTCTTTGCACTGCATTCTGAAAGTACTTCTGACCTATCATAAATGTCAGATTCATGATCTCCTTGTGCACATAAATTACTTCTAGTTTATAAAAGGGAGTTCCACCAGGTCCTATTAATTTTCTCAGTAATGATCTTTGTCCTGCCCTTTCAAATCTCAACCAATTAAAACAATTAGGAAATAAAGCTTTGTACAGATTCTGTGAAATATTTTCTTGCTTATTGAACAATGTTGAAAGCACACACAGAAACATTTTTTATTCACTCCGGCGATGAATGCCGTGGAGAATTCATATTGAAGCTCATGTGCAATTTGGCGCAATGCCCTTGGGGCCACAAAGAATTGAAAGAAATCCCTTGAATGACAAGGCTCCCGTCTCATTTCTGCCTCAGCTTTGTTGCACAAACTTTTGCTCATTTGTTGCGCACCTGCGTCCCTCTGTTTGCTAAACTCTCCCATTCTCTTCTTTTGCTCCCGGAATCAATGCCTAATGTTTCACCAAATAAAACTTTTTCCCAATCTCGGAATCCATTGTTTTTTTTAACTTTGGATTTTGCTTGTATGATCCTAATGAGTAGAATCATTGCACTTTTTTGCACATGTTTTTGAATAGCTGATGTAATTTCCGTATTCTGTTGCAGCTTCAAGCGAATGAAGCCTTTTAAACTTACACAAAAGCTGGAATTCAGTTAAACAAAGAAGCCTGCTGATGAATACTGTGTAACTGATGTGTTACTTCAAGCAAACATGGAATCTGATTTAGAATGCAATACATTGGTAAGCCTACCGCAACTCAAAGAATCAATGTCTTTACAAATGCCAGTGCAGGGTATTAAATTAACACAGCAAAATACAAGTGGAAAGTGCAGTCCTTTGACGTAAGATCTTGTCGAACCGCTTCAAGAAATAAATTGATACAGGAGATGGAATTAATGCAACATCGGTCCAAGTCAGACAACTTGAGACAAGCAAAGGCTGATTGCTAAGAGGCACGTGTGAAAATGACAGAACGGTACAGCAGCCGTCTCCAGGAGTGGACCACTTAAGGAGTCTCCAGATCCACTTGGCAGATTTATTGGCTTCAAGCAGGAAACACTTTTTAAGCAATTAAATCCTGAGAGGTTTAATGAGAAACGATGGAGTCCCAGAACGCCACCGATGGTCCACCATAAGACTGGGTGGGGAAGCCACAGATGGAACCAGCTTCAAAGCAAAAATCTAATATTGAAGCAGAATGAAATAATATTCCCAATTCCAGTTTGACGTCACTTAAAAATATTTAGCAGTGCTAACTAACTAGATTAAGCTTTTCAAGAACAGTGTAGTGGTCCCTGGGAGTTCTTAATCTCTCGCTAATTAAACAACTCAAAACAGACGGCAAAATAATCTCAGTGAGAGAGTGGAAAAACACTAACTAATCGCGGACAACAATTGTTTCCACGAATCTGCAATTTCAGAAACCAGACAAGAAAGCAGCAGAAAGCCTACAGTTAGAAGCAGAATTCAGTGGCAATTCCACAAGTTCATCTCATTCCTCTACAGTATATATTGTATTGGTTGCCATTACAAGATTGCGTGTCTGGTTGATAAAGATCAGCGAATAATCATTTGTTCTTCAGGCATTTAGAAGTATTGTCTTTTCAATTTTCATTGTTACATCCTGTGCGAATTATCAATTTTTGTTTTAAGTTGATTCTGCAGTACAATATCAACGGATTGAAAATCGGCTAAAAGTTAATAAATTCATTGAACTAAGTTTGAAGAGGATTTGGCAAATTGGCATCAGTCAAGTTCTCAAGTTTTAATTAGCGGAGTTGCAGACCTGACAGGGGCAACGAGAAAGATGAGAATACGAAATCTGCGGATTGTAATGTATCGACTCATTGCTGAACTTTAATTAACACCGCGCAGCACGGAATGGCAATAAGCAATTAGCCCTCTCTCCTCAGCAGCAATCGAGCAAGGTTACGTTAAATTTGGTAATGAGCAGGGGATGAGTTACAACATAAATCATCAGGCAAAGTATCTATCTCTCCAATTATGAATTCTGCAATTAACAACTGGAATCTGATGAAGAGGAAAGCATAATGCGAAACAATCTGAAAGATTTCAATAACGAAAATGACAAATGTTCGAAGGTTACAATGAGCACACAAATATTGATAAATATGAAAGTGAACTACCAAGCTACAGTATACCCAAAAACATATATATCATATCATTCCACCGATAGTCTGATATATTGTTAGTTCACCTGAATGCTCTTTCCGAACCTCATAAAGTTTATTGATGCCAGAGGGCTGAGAGGATGAGAAGACAATGCTCTGCTTGCATGGTAACAGCAACCACTTTGCATAAAAAAAGAAACATGCAAACAAAAACCTAAAAGGTAATATGAAGATTTATTAGCTGCCAGAGGCATAGAGAAATAGGCATTTTATACCATCACTTTGTACTATGAAGCGCCAAATAAAGCGGGAATGTTTTATTCAGGAGAAACTGCTATACCTCGGAGATTAATGTACCTAGTATAAGAGGAGAGTTGCCAGAGCAGGGTGGCGCAAAATGAAACAGAATAAAACATCAAGCAAAGAAGCACAAGAGCTGTTAACACGTCAAGCAATCGAGACACTTTGCGGTCATGCAATAGTCACCTTGTGAGGACAACATGAAAGAAAACATCAACATATCATCAAAGGCAGGTAAATTGCCACTAAGACAGATGGAGTCTGATGGAATCTGAAGGATCAGCACCTCTTGGCTAGTCCTACCCTTACATTCCCAACACACACTCCTCAAATAAATTCAGTCCAACGGATATTGCAACATAAAACTCCAGTGACAAGAAAAGTTGCGGCTGACGGCATAAAATATAGAGGATAAACAGGCCAGTCGTGTCACAACTGGCAGAGATAAGAGGGCATTAAGTGATTAATGAATCCATCTAAAGCAGTGAATACATTCATAATTTGAATCTGTAGAGGCGTTCAAATGTCTCTATAAGGCATTGGGCAAGTACATGACTTATTCAATAGCACAAGATCGAAAGTAATATGCAACATAAGCGTACATTGCACAGAGCCTTTGCATCTTCCCATCCATCAATTTCAGAGGAGCAAGAACCTGGCAGACAAATATCTCCGAGACATCTATCACTCTAGCTATCTCTCAGAAGGAGGATTGACTTCAAGAATGACACACAAGAAGCAGAAATGAAGTAGCAGAAATGAGAAAGTCTCCAATTTCAAGAATATCAAAGAACGGAAAGTTTCATTTCATTAAGATCAACATCAATGTCTACAAGCTCACGACGATGTCACAGACATTAGCTCTGCAAGCAGAGGAGCAGGAATGAAATAATTAGACTTTCACTTATGTACGGAGATAATAAGGAGATAATAACATCAACAAGGCATACCATGCAATATATGATATTAGGGAAGAAAGTACATATTGCATCTCCATTGACTTTCTGGCCATACAATTACATCATACATTACAGAAATAACTCAGTCAATTAGTTCCATACAAAATATAATAGAAAAGGGAAATGCACATGACATGACAACAGGTAGCTTCTGGGGATGATTAACTCTTGTGCCAGTTCCAGAGTCCAATCAAACAGATGTAGAGTCTGACTTAAAAGTCACAAGAAAAATCAGCACAAAGAGGCAAATAAATGGAAATGTCAATGGACCAAGGAATGAAAGCAGAAGCAGGAGCAATGAAGATCCCATTTCATATTAGCAATAACCAACATCACAAAATGATATTTACACAAGTCTAAATCAGTCTTTATGTTAACATTGAACACAGAACTTGGTAGATATCATTGTAATTCATTCAAACAAAAGGTCAAAATTCAAAAGAAACATAAATAGAACAGAACCAAACCATGTTACGAAATCATCCAAAAGAATATCCCAGTTGATTTCATGCGGATCACTTGCTCCCCAAGAGCATCTCTAGAGGCAGGTATCGTGCAAACACAAGACTTATAAAGGAAAGGAACTCAAGAAATAATGATCAACAAACGCACATAGTTTCACTGAAGGGCATAAATAGCCAAATTTACCATGAGTTTTTCGTTTGATGACCCATCCTGCTCCGCAACACAGGAGCCCTGAAAAGCCACACACAGGTTAGTCAGCTGCACTTGGGCACACACAGGAGGATCATGTGAGGAAAGCTTGTTAGTGGGGCCACAGACAAGTCAGTGCATCACTTCAATCACTAATTTAAGTGTACAGCACAAACGTACAGAACACAAACATACGCCATTACAGAGTCAACGGGTTGTTATACACAATATCCACTTTTGAAAATGAAACAGCAATGGAACTCAGAGCAGCATTGCAATATACAAGAATACAAATTACAATGGCATGGAAACACTCCATTTGAAAGTATATATATCTGAACAATAAGGTCAAAAGGATGCACAGAAAACTCAGATACATTCAAGTATTAATCAGTTATTTGGCATAATAATTTGAGACAAGTGTACATCAGTACACTCAGAAATCATATTTGGGATTTCTTCTTTTGAATATATATATATTGAGAAACCACAAAAAAGAATCCATATCTGAAACACACAAACTATAAACTATACACAAACTGTGCACCACCATACAGATTAAGAGTGCACCACAGAAATGCCATTGGATTTGATAGCAGAGTGAGCTTGGTGAATTGAGGTGAATATCCTTTCAAGATATTGATTATAATTCATTTAGTGCAAGGAAAGTGTTGTCCTTGGCAGTAGTGTCACAGCAGTGAAGAAGACTGGGACCGTGGGAGCCAGTGGGAGGTGAGTGCAATAAAGAACAGCCATTAGAATGCACAAGGACAGGACACAACTCACATGTTGAATCAGCACAAGACGACAAGAGCTCGCAACAGCTCACAACAGCGGAATGTGCCACTTACTTTTTCTCCAGAAGGGAAGAGGATGCTGTCCGGTCCGCAATAAACCAGACAAAGGGTCGGCATCGTCCAGGCCATTACACTGAATCCTCTCTTTAGTTTCCAGCGCTTTTCTGCAAAACGAAATACACCCAACTGAGTCCCACACTCACTCTATTCTACACACAATTCATTCAACATAGTTCAACAACAAGTGCTTGAGAGTCTAGTGATATCACCCACACGTTGGGGCAGCAAATTAAACTGATAAAGATTGCATACTTTGAGGGAAGCGCATTGAAATATAGCCTTGGTCTTGTGGTTGACAGAAGAAAATTGCAATTACACACACACAAAGAAGCAATTCCACGCAGCTCCAGGCCAAGGCAATTTCACTGAGAGAACGGCAAAGACGCGATCCTCACATTTGCTACAATATACATTTTGATATTACTTTTACTGTCACATTTTATGGCACTTGGTAGAAAAACCATGCATAGAAATGAATTACTTTCTTATTAGATCAGGAAGAAGAATTGTATTAAAAGTTTTTAAGAACATTGTGTTATGTCAGTGTCATCTTGTTTTTTTCTCTTTGCAAATTCATATCACAGCCGCCAAAGTGTTTCTCTTTAATCCAATTGTGAACTTACGAAGCTAGGCCTTCCTTAGGTATGGTGTGACGCAGGCCGGAGGAACTGACAAGCTCTCGGCTGTCCGAATTTTGCAAGTAGACCACTACATCATTCTGGAAAGAAAGAAAAAGAGAGATATAACATCACCTTGGTCTTACTTCTGACCCGGCAACATTTCAGGCCGCATTAGGCCGGGACGACCAGGTTATGGATGGTAATGGTTGAGGCAGGAAAGATAGGAAACGACCAGTCACCTTATATCAAGGTTACTCCTACCAAGGCTGACAATAAGACCCTGTAAATGTCAGGATTAGGGCTTATGTGGCTTGTCTATGCTCAGCAATCCTGACAGACAGTTTCTGAGATTCTAACAGGTGTGGCATTGCACAAGGATTTCATTAAGCCCTTTGCATGCAGCAATTCCACTGCTTGATTGAATTTTACATTCGCGTGACTATCTGTGACTGTAGTTAGCTGAAGCCGTCCAACAAAAATGGTCATAGTGTCTGCATCATAGTTTCCATAAGGTGAATCACAACACACAACCATGAAGAATAGTATCATCTATTGGGAAAACAGTTGTACAATGGCACTTGTATGGCAGTTATTAGCTTGCACTCCTGCAGCACTTTCTGTCCAATACTTGAGCAACACATTTCATTGTCACAGTAGAGGAGGAAAGAAGACTGTCACTTCGGATTTGTCACACTGATGGGCAAAGAAAGGCTGTCTGCAGGAATCAAAGCACCCTCTTCCTGTACAGCAACAGCACAGTCGCTATTCGGCCAAGAGCCAGCCAGTACTTATGGTAGGTGACTGACTGCACGTGTGATATATCGCGAAGTGACACTTCATTAGGCCATCGCGTCAGATCTATGTTAGCATGATCATGATGAACGACTGCGAAAAAAGACCTGGGAGCTGGATGACGGTGGAAGGACATTCACAAGACACGGCAGACACCCCTCACAGGCACAGCCTCATTCCACGCTATCATCAAACCCATTACGCGCAGAATAAATCAAGCTGAACTCAGGCGAACTACGCACTCCAGCAGACAACCTCGTTTCATCAGAACAAACAGCGTCTGGGGATAGGGCCCACCAAGGGTATTAAAGGCATTGATCGTCTGTTCCTTGTTTGACACGGATAAGCTTGTAGGCACTTGCAATCCGCATCAATAAGCAATCTTCTACTGCTTATACCCACATCATTTCCATATGGTTCAGCAAAAAGGCCTCTGTGTGCACCAGATTCCATAAACAAGACCTTTTGTGCAACTAATTATTGATAAGGCATTGTAGACTGTAGTTCCTTTGCTCGTCTTTGAGCATATATATCGAAGACTGTTCTCTTCGCAAGAAGGCTTGGCAATCCAAATAAAGGATGTAGAGGGTGCAGAGACAAAATTTCACTAAACTTTGTGTCAAGATAACTCCAGAAGCAAAAATTAGAGAATGATGCAACTTGACATGGCTTTAAAGGAAGTCATCAGCTTTTATGTCTATTAGTATGATGGACTTTCAAGATTGGTCTCACAATGGGCATCAAAGTGACTGATTTCAGTTGTGCTGAAAAAATCTTGAAAGCTTTTAAAAAGTTTTTGCGGAGACTCACAACCCATTAACGAAACTTCATACAAGTATTATTTGTTATGCTGTTTCTCGGCCCTTTAATATGAATTTGTTGTAGATTCACCGAGTCTTTAATTTCAATCACAGCTAAAAATTCTGTGGAATTTTGTAACTTTTGCCTGTACATTTGTAGTGAAAGGCCAAAATTACGCAAATTGCAACTAAGCAAACAACTGAAGTTTTGAGCGGATAAGACTGGAAAAGGACAACTTTTTCTCGTGTAAATGCTAGCTTAGAGGACGAATCAATTTGAATTCTGTAAACCAATGATGCAATCAACTCTTACTTGATTTTGGCTGTATTTGTTCTGAATTTGGATTAGTCAAGACTACAGTTGTCTGGCAGATAGTCTGGCTGAGTTTCCCTCTACACACTACAATCAATAGGGGAAATAAGCTATCACTAAGTCTCAGCTCAGTTCTACGTTCTTTAATCAGAACTCTCAATAGAGTCAAACTAAACAGTATTTCTTGATTTTCTTCGTTATTTCTTTACGCTATTATAATGACTTAACGTTACATGAGGATTTAGAATTGTCGATGATAAGCAAGGAAATGTAATCCTCATCTTTTCATAAGTATCATACAGTACTTATCATTGAGATCACAAGAAATTAAAGGAAGCTATCAAATGTGACTTTAGCATCTTCTTGTTGCCTAGAAAATTCAAGAAGTGGAAAGAAGAGAAGACATTAGACAATTTGTCCATGATTATAGCTGCAAGAGAGACTTAGGACAATTCTTGGAACAGCTTCATAAATCTCCTGTGGGGAAAAGCAGCTTCAAGGCATACATCAAGTGAAATTGTCATAGTGCAACACCAACCTCTTTTCAATTGTGAATGTCTTGACAAATCATGAATTGCCATGAACCAATAAAACAACTATGCCATAACAACTATCATATAAATGAGGATGCTGCTATTATATATATGTGACAGTGTCAGATAAAGGAATTGCATGACAGAACTCTTTAAAACAATGTGTCCTTGAAGGATGACACAGAAAACCTTTCCTTTATATGGTAACAATCAAAACAACGGAAGGAGTACAAATCTATATTAATCAAGATCTCATATTATGCTTGACTGTTAAACATTGTTAATTGAGTGACTTGGTGCAGTAATCTACATAATCTAGTGCTAATGAATGAGGACTAATTCAAGTTAATCAATTTGACAACACACTGCCTTGCATCCTTTCAGAGCAAACTTGGGCGCAATTTATGTAATCAGCAGCCTGTTACCTGTCAATCATTTGGAATTGACCTATATGATCTTTTGTTAGGGCATAAATCTTCCCATGGGAAATTCTTGAAAAGTACAAAAGAACAGGTAATCCAATTAAAGACAAGTCAAAACTTTCCTAGCATGTTATCCGGTGCACTCCCTGAGTGCACTTCTCAAGTACAATTGAACACTTTGCAACTTGATTGTTTTTAATTCAGTAGATTAGGCCAGACATAATTGATTTTAGCTTCTCGGATCTTCCTGAGGCACTTTTTCGAGGGTCGGTCAGTGGGACGAAAAAAAAAAGGTGAAATGTTAATTTTTTATAACGTCAAAAAAATGTGGCTAAGTTCAATTTTTTTTGGAGGCAAAAAATTTGTTCGGTCGTAGGATCCGAGAAACTTTTAATTAAATATTTCTGGCCTTAATAGCAGAACAATACTCACAGCGGCTGGCAGCATAAGGAGCAGGGCTTCTCTGACGGAGTTCTCCAGCTGGTCATGGTGGTTTACTGCGCTCAGCTTGAGGATGGCATCCTGCAATGACAACAAATACTCCATCATCAGCAGATCACTGAGGTCGTCTTCCGCAGCCAACACATCCACAATGCATCTTCACAAGGCTCCATGTGCTTCAGCAAGGTTCAGCAAGGTCCAGGAGCAAATGTGACATAAAACGCACGACACATAACGAATGACATATAACACCCTTGGCGGATAGCAGGACACACAGCGAACAGCCATCATAACACACGCATCAAGAAGCATTATTACTATGATATTAGACCAAAAAATCTCTTTTCTTTTCCATTGTTATGAAACAAAGTATTCAGCAGTTATTAGATTTTGTATTTTCATATAAATATCAATATTACAAGAAAGCACTATTTTTACTGTTGAGAAATACCATCACTGGTCGCCAAATGTGATAGTCGTCATGTCATGTGGAAGAAATGGAACTTTAATACTTATTTAATTCATGTACAATTTGCACATGTAGTCATGTGCTACAAAATCCTTTCAGAGGCACCACTTTTGATTTAGTGACAACATCAATCTCTTCTATATTTTTGGAAAATACACATTCCGCCAGTTTAGTAAAACAATGCAGTCAAAAAGACAACACCGATAAAGACTGGATATATTGTTTAAATGTGATATTTATTCATAAATATTGATAACTGTTGCTAATCCATATTCATATTGGACGTAGACCTTGTGTATTCATGGCACAACACCACATCAGAGAGCTATGCATCATACAGTATGCCTGAAGCCAGCCTGGAGCAAGGCTGTAGTTCAATCACAATATTAGATCAAAGAGTTCTTATTTGGTAAATAGTGTGACTGTCAGTGTCAGACACACTGCAGACCTATTCATAATGCTGCAGAGATGCACAGAGTCTGACAGAGAGCGCCAACCAGAGACTGCAGCGGACCATTCTTCTTATTGACGGACCGCCGCACCCTACATCTTCAGCCCAACCTCGTTTTTTGTTTGAGTGTCCCTCGGTTCTTTGCCCGGCACAATAAGACATAAAAAAGAGCGAAAAACTCCAGACACATCATACAACCTTAGCACAACGTCAATATGGGAACTCCACATAGAAAAGGTCAATAGATGCCAGCGTGAGTTTTAGCAGCAGAACGCCTCGGACAAACACCGTCAGAAATGAAGCAAACAGATTCGTCATCTCACAGGCAATATATCATCCGAGATGATCTAACACTGACAGAACATTGGTCAACACAACATAAAAATCTATGTTGCTGTTTTAGTGATTGCTGGGAACACAGTTTACGCCAAATGTGACCAACAGCCCAGACATTAACCCTGCTAACATGTGTTAGCATCAGGTGGGAGTAGTTCATACATAGTGAATATGTTTGCGTGACATTGGTTCCTTTGCTATACTCCCTAAATGAATTACCAAAGACCACAATTCCATTACAGTCCACATGGTCCATGTGCAAGGGAGCCAGAGCAAACTCATTTGTGGCTACATGTCAACACTTACAAATGTTATATCAACACTGTAACACAGTGAAAACGACTAAATTAATAATGCTATATCAGTTATGAAAGGTTACAAGTAAAGGAATTACGTACAATTTTGAAAATCAAAAGACAAAGCGAGCTGGACAAGCCTGAAAATCTGCGAATATGTGAAAAACAATTCCATCAAATGAGCAGCAGATTTTTGAAACAAGAAACATGTTGAAAACATTATGAAATTTGATAACACATGAATCAGCAGTAGACCAAGTTAGCATAACAGTCGGAGAGCCAGCAACGCATTGAAAATTGAGATGTTTCTGATTCACTTAAATTTCACAGGAACAGCACTGTTACAGCTGGGCATCTCAATCTGTGAATTAGATAAGAAGTCCCCCAGCGATGCCTTGAAAGCCTTATGAGAGATGAAACTGCTTGGATAGCGAATACAGATGCAAATGCCTTGGAGGCAACAGCTGCAAATGCTTTGATAGGGAGCAGATGCAAGGAGATGCAAAGGTGCTGAATCCACGACATGTCCCACTGAGAGAACCCAAGGCAAAAAGACGGAGGATGATATTCAGAAAGATAGGGAAACACTCCGGAACGGGGACGTGAAGCTAGGATGGGAAGCGGCTTCAAGCGGGGTGTCCTTGAGACGGCTTCAAGCCATATAGGGCTGTGATTACCCACCGAGGATATCAATGACATTGCAGCCATGTCCCCAAATGCAGGAAGTAGGGCTGGAGGCACACCGCCAATATTACTCGGGCTCTGGTACGGTGTGATTGTTTGGGCCTTTTACTGAAATCACTGAGGGTTTTTTGCAGCAAATCACCAACAGCTAGGCAGGAATTTGTTCAAACATTGTACAGATAGCTGGGAGGAGATTGTCGAGAGCCCTAACATGTTTTACAAGGTTAACGGGCACTCGTCCCATCACAAATTACCGTCTATCCACTCCGACACCAAACACTGACTCCCCTCTCAGATTACACGTCCAATCTGCACCTCTGATTGCTTTGGTTCCCCTGTGGTTTCCTGTGTGAGGAAAGTAACTCCAACATAGAGTATAAAACGTCCAGGGTGTGTATTACCCACACCAGATGATACACTACAGTTAAGTGCAGATGATGACAATAATATATCTCACTCTTTGCTAAAACATACAAAGATATCAGTCACACATCCCCCGATACTTGTTAATAAATCCTTGACAAAATCTTCACAGAAATGACGTCAATTCGAAGTTGCTAATTAAAAGAGATTTTTTAATTAAGCGAATCATCTGCTAAATTGACTTTGTTTTCAATTAATAATTGATTAATTGGAATTATGCCTAGATTCCATGCAATGTTATGGTCTCGATTTGGTTGAAATCTAGCAGACCACTTTGTTGAAGTTTTAATGAAATTCATCATTCGCTTAAAGGAAAAACCCGCAACACTTGAGGACTAGTGTACCTGGGGGATTTGCTTTTGACACAGATTAATGATTGATTCATTCATGTTGAAACATGGCAGATTGAGGTAGAATTGCATCCATCTTCTGGTACAAATGGCAACGATACATCACCATTTTTGAAAGGTGGTGCCTAACCTATTTAATGTGTGGATCTAATCCATCTCAGATGTTGAGAGGTCCTTGGAGAGGAGATGGCTATAAAACATGGTAACCCAGTGACAAATAAGAGGCCTATACTTGACAGATGCTGTAATCAATAGTCTTATCTCAGAGCTATTGAGCAAATCTCCAGAACGCTAGAACCCTCTCTCAGCCTCCTGGCTAGGTCCACCTGCAAGACTAATGTCTCCTTAATAGCATCAACACCCTGAAAAATATCCAGCCATCTCAAGAAACCAACCTCAAGTACTAAAGTACCGAGATAAAAAGAAATCCCAAGAATCGATGGCAGAGGTTGAGTGCTTACTGCCTTCAACGACATTGTGTGATAGTGGCTCGAGTGGATGACCAGATGTACTAGTACATGAATCTAGATAGCAAACAAGGCAGACTGCAGTGAGTGACTGAATGAGATCAACTGATTTAAGCTCCACAATAGATCTGATAACAAAGAGCTAGACATTTGAACACCGTCAAAGACAGACAAGTTCGTAAGATGCAAATATGGACTGTCAATGCTAAAGCATGCAGTAGGATATTTTGCTTCCGAAAATATTCAGTGTTTTGCTGCTTGGCACAAAAATGAGAATATCACAACCAATATAAATGCAATTTCTGTAGCTGGAAGTACATTGCACAACAAACATTGTCAGAGCTTGCAAAGGTTATTACGGGCTCTGAATGGAGTCTGAGGAGCAATTGAAGAGAGCATTAGGAGCACAAAGGTGGAGGGAGTGTCCCTGATGGAAAGTGAATGGGACTGTCGATGAATACGTCAATGAATATGCGGACATACACAGGACTAAGACGCCCCCTTGAGTATCTCAAAATAAAGCCAAACAGCAACACATAGAGTGTGAGATGGATATTGCTCGGGAGACTTGTGTGGCCAAGGGATATTAGGCCAGACAAAAGAATCCACAGGAAGAGCAAATTGAACACTTAGGCTGTGCATTACTTAAGATGATTCTATCATTAATCAATGCCAATTCAACGGGAGGTACATGTACACTCCAACCACAGAAGCCAATACCACTGTGGAGGAAACTAAATGGGTAGGCCTTATGAAAGTAAGGTAGTCACCAAAAAAAGCATGACAGCTTTTTAGGGTAACAGGATATTTACACACTGAACACAACATGACAAGTTGTCAAGAAATATTTCTTTCAGTGATAAATTGTAACACCGCCCAATGATTTCCCTGTGTTTGCACATATGCCTTATTAAAGGACAAACTTCCAACAACCTACCATTACTTACACCTGACTTAATAATAACATTATTTCCCGAAGAGATTCACACTTCACTTCAGTAAATGTCCAAGAGACTATAACTGTCTATAAGGCTGAAAATCTCACAGAACCTGAAGAGCCGGTATTAGCCAAAAGAGGAATATGCCATTATCATTATGCACACTAAAGCATCAATCAGCTGTTAGATTCTCTTTCAACCAGTGTTGTAATGTTATGACACATTAGAGAGAACCAGAATAAAGGATTTGCAAACCACTGGAAATGCATCCATCACCCGAATGGAGTTGCCAAAAATCCCCAAGTGAGTTATTGATACGAAGCATTCGAGCGTTGTCCCGTCATCGATTACTTGGTCGGATTGATCGATCAACATCACAGACCGATACCAGATGCCGGACCCATGTGTGCATCTATTTCCTCCCTGTCTTTGATGTCTTCCCCAACACAGGTAAAATATAAAGTACCCATACTACCCAACAAAAATACTTAGTGTGGCTCTTTGTGCTGGATAAATCAAAGATCGTCTCCTTTAAATAGACACGTCACACCTGCGTCATGAAAACTAATAGGACACAGTCTACAGAATACAGTATCTGACAGAAATAGATAGAAAGATACATAGATAGTTACTTCAATAGTTAGACAGAAAGATAGACAGATAGATAGCCAAACAAGCTAGACAGTAACATAGATATGACCTTTAATATGAACCGACATGCCAAGGCCACTGCATGCTGGGCACCATGAAACATCATGATAGCTGATGACTCTACAAGAGACTACACATGTAAGAGAAAACTTTTAACAAGTTTAACAAGTTTGACATTCAGGTGACAGTGAAAGGCAGAGGCTGGCATTTTGCACAACTTTGTATAAAAGGGAAAAAACCTCTTTTCAGTCACATACATCATGTACATTGACAAATGTCACCAACTGGTTGTTGAACAACAGGAAAGAAGAATCCATTAAAATATACAAGAATCCAATGGCACCTTTAAATGCACTTCATTGGAATAGCGAAATAACATTGACAGAAATGTCAATGATGCCATCGAAACTATTATGAAGCCATCAGTTTGCCATTAGCAGAAAAAGTCCTGATATTAGCCTTGATCAGTGACATAAAGCACGATCAATACCAACAAAGTTTTAAATTGACTATTGATTTCTTCAAAAGCGCTTTTCGAAACAAAAACATTGGATAAAACCGACTGCTTCAAACAAGAAAATAATGAATTGCATGCCCCTGCAAATATTTCGACCAATTCCCATAAATATGACCATCCTCACAGGTCTCATTTGGTCAGTTATTATATATACTAGAATGCCCGTGGAGATAATATAGGTATGCGGCAGAGGTGGTGATGGTTTGGGGCACTGGGAGTTCATGGCGCTACTTTTGGGCCGAGAATCCATAGACTAAATGACTATTTTTGAGTGGAGTAGTAGGCATGTTAGGTTGAGAAAGCTACAGGCTTTATGTTGTGGTTTCAAGCAGTTGAATATGTAAATTGTAATTGTATTTATATTTATAGGCTTATAGAAATTGTGGAAGTTTCTATAAATGTGGTTGAATGTTACCTGTATTTATTCAATGAAAGAATGTGTATTGGTATAAAATATAGGCCTACTCTGATTTATTGAGTTATGAGCAACTGTTATTTGAATATTGTGATTCTATTTTTGTGAAAGCTTCGCAAAAGTTATCTGCCACAGAAGTTAGTTATTTTAGAAGTGAATCATTGTGTCCCAAAAGTGTATAGGCCTAATTGTTATTTGATGGTCAATAAATGAAGTTGAACTAACTTGTATATTAGAATTAATTGTTCATTGGAACTTTGTTTGACATAACGTTTTGACTTTCAGCTTGGCCTTGTTCACATGTGAATGGAACACAGGATGGCTCTAGTGTTTGGTGTTATCCTCCATTGAAGTAACTGTATTGAAGAAATGTAGTTAGAGTTTGTCTGTAGGGCCCAAATAGAGTAAGCAGACTGTGGCAACTTGCCGGGAGTTTGAAACAGTTGTATGAAAATGCTGGCAGGTGGAGCAGTGTTGGCTATTCAAATAAGCTTATGCAAATGAGCTGCACATGAGACACCTAGTGTAAGTCATTAAAAGTGACAGAGTGAAGTGTGTTTATTGAGATGGGATTGATAAGCATGAAATAAAGATAGATTTTAGAGCATATAGATGTCTCAGGAAGATAGCAGCCCTTATTTCAAGGGAGAATGACAGCAAGGAGCAGTATGGAAAATTTGGTTGTGATTGATAAAGGATTGGCTGAGCTAAACCATTAACAACAAAGTTTCAGAGATACTGAATTATGGTGTGGATAACATATAACATTAGGAATAATTTCCTACCAAAACTATCACTGCCTCAAGAAAAATCACACAATGAAATCAAAGTTGAAATGAAGAAGTTGTTTAAAGCCTCAATTGATTATTGGTAAAAATAACCACCATGAGCTGAGGAGATATTATGAAACAAGGCTTGTCCGGTAAAACAAGTTTGATTTACAAAACCGCAACTGAAACAATATTTCGTATTGAAACAATACTACGCTTTGAAAAGTTCTATTGCATTGACATCATTCTGTCTTTTTTCATTTACTTGAGCACATTCCAACAGCAGTCAAAAGCAAATATCACTCAGTCAAACATGAAATATAGGGCTAAATGATAATAGAGTAGCTACGTATATTGTCCATAAAATTGTATACAATTAGCATTGTGTTGTCGAAGCTAAAACTGAAAGTTACCAACAAAGGAGAAATTCTGTGCAACTGGTCACAAGTGTACATCCCCCTTCTTTCCAGTTGCTATGGAAACCAGGTGTCTGCCCTACAACAATCAACATTTCCTTGGCAACCGGGCACACTACTGTTAGCTTAGGCCTAGGTCATCGTAGTCGTGAGGAGGATGAAGAGGAGATCTTCCTGTGGTGTATCAGGGTTGGTCAGATCTGTCAGATAATAACAGAATCTGTCAAGGGCCTTTCAACATCTACGGATGATCTACTGTTTGTTATCGCACTTACTGTAGAGCGACTCATTGACATCATGCATCAGCATTGTTGCTGAAAATCATGAGTTTTCTTGGGAGACAAGTTCTCAGACAACACCGTCAAAAGGTTTAGTTCCATCTACCTTCAATTACTGCTAAAGAAAAGTCCATCCTACATATTTTTATTACTGTCATTGTCATCTAGTGATGCATATCGGTTAACAAATTTGAGTTCCATAAATAACATCATCTCGTGTAAAGCATCAAACTGCGTATTATAACAACAAATTATTTCCTAGAAAAGCCACACCCTTAATTCCAAGTTTGTGTGTGCAATTAGAAAGGTAACATACACCAACGGTAGACAAATTTCATCAGTGTATCAGTTTTCCCATAAGAATCAAGAAATCTCTGCATAAAAAAAGGAGATTTATAGATCACTATGAACTATGCAGCTACACAGCAATCATTCAACTTCGATGATGAATGTCGATTATAGAGAAACCGCCAACGAAATTCATGACGTGACTTGAAATCTTCCAAAAAATATGGGAAAGACTGGGGAAATGTCAGAGAGAGACGGTTCAAGTGCTGGGTTCCATGAGTCCATCATCCTATAACGACATCATGGAGGAATATTAGTGGGCAGCAGACAGCTCCCTGAGGAACAGCCCAGGACAGCCATTGGCATAAATCTAAGGGAAGCAATGGTTGCAAGGCTCTTGGCCAAAATCAAGCAAATAATCTCACCCCAACAGGCTAGGAGGGGTGACAAAGGGTCAAATTCTCCGCCCCAGTCAGTCCTTAAGCCTGGAGCAACACTTCATGCCCTCACACCTCCATATTACATCAAAATGTCCCCCTCATGACACCCTCCTAATATTCACGTTGACAGCATGTAAGCCCTCTGTGCCCATACCCTCCATAAGTATCATAAAATATCGACCACATTTCCTGCGATTCTACTTCCCTAACTGGGGGCATGAATGGTTTTCACCTTGAAAAAGGATGGACCTGATTCTGACATCAGTGTAGTAAGTCTGAAGAGCAAACCCACTGAATAGACGGTATCACTCACAATCAGGCTACTCCCGAATAACAAACCACTAACAACAAATACTACAAAACATATATACGTCACATTAGAGCACCGACCATCCTCTTTTTTCCAAGAATTTCATATAATGCTCCTGTTCGGGCAAATTTTTCTGACTTCTCGCTTAATTTTATCATTATGAAATTTAAAGAGAAATTTTCTGTGGAATACAGCCATGATTTCGATATCAGAATCCATTTTATGCATCTATAAATGTCAATGTAACAGTATGTCAGTATGACAGTTTATTTCGAAACAACAGTACTGCAATGCCAAATTTAAGGCAACTCAGCGTTTTGCAGATTTCGTGTCAGATTGATAATCTGAAGCAATTTAGCCAAAATGAGAGCATTTTATTTTGATGTCAGCACATAAACACTTTTAACACATAAATTTATATGATGACATACATTGTACAGTGTACATCAATTTAAAATGTACTCTATTGTTGCAAATTTTCTGCTGCTCACAACAAAATTGTTAGAATTGTAAGTAAACAAAATCCTACGCTTTTCCTGAAAGTAAATGAAATGGAGGCCAAGAACCATATTTTTTAGGGAGTTGCAACTGAACTTGTTTTAGCTGTCGAATCCATGGAAAAGGCCACATTAAGACAGTAAGAAAGTCCCACTAAGTATAATGCCAATCCTTTGCTAAATACATTGCAAGTCTGTTGTGGCATCCACAAGAACAAGACAAGGAACTTTCCTAATGAGATCAACAAATCCTCAGCAAATAAAAAGACAAAATATACAGTGGCACAACAGCATTTATAAATGACAATTTGCAAAAGATAAAGGTCCACACACACCACTAATGAGAATAGGCAATACAAAAACACACTGCTTATCAAGGCTTTTGGATATTTCAAGGCAGAACCCAAACTTGTAGTTTAAAGACAAGAGTTTCGATTATATATGATCCTACCTTCTGCTTTTCACGAAGAGATATACATAAAATATAATATATTGCAGCCCTTTTTCTTCTCTTTTGCAGTTTTTGCTGAAGAATTGACAAAAACTTGGCTTTAACTTTGGAGAGGACATCAATTTGGCCATATAGCGCAGAAAGGCCTGTCTCTTGCGGCTATACGTTCTCACTCCTGCTCCCTCTCTGCCATTCATTACTCCCAAACTCAACAACAGCGCTTCTTACACAGCCTGCAGGTTGTCCCAATGTACTTCTTAATCAGTTAATAGTCTTTGTAAGAACCCCGCGGTTGGTTGTTTTCTTCTCAAGCGAACAGGTATAGGTTAAGCAAGTAAGAGAGAAGTGATAAAACAAGACAGATAGATAGATAGATAGAATAGTGCATAATTACAGAATATTTCGCCTTCGATCGCTCTTGCACATGATCATATAATAATAACCAACTGAAAATCAGCCAGGACATACGGTGTTCACCTGAGACCAAAATACCAGCCAGCTTTTTACTTTTGAACAAATAGGCCTTGGTAGGGCAAAGAAAGAAGTCATACAAAAAGAACATACACTTTTAGCATAGTAACTAGGAAATTTAACCAAGACTTTAGACTGCAACTGGCAATCTTTACTGTTGGGCTTCATCCAAATGGGTGCTAATGTTTTGACTTGGATGCACTTACTTCTTTGAATTCCTAGACACGACACCTGAGCTGGATCAGATCCTGGGAAACGAAAGGTCGCTGAAAATGTTGGCGGCCCTTCAACGTATGTAAGACGATTGGCAAACATGCCCTGAAGATCAATGACTGGAGAACTAAGTCACACAGCTCCCTAGAAGTCTCTACAAGTCTCTAAAAGTCTCCAGAAATCTCCAGAGGTCCGCAGAAGGTTTGGAATCCTCTCAGACCCACAGTTTTGAAGCCCTTTATTCACAGCTCTGGGGCTAAGACTGCTATCAAGCCAAGGAGCTGAACCATCAGCAAGACTGCAGCAGTGAGACAATGGAAGAGACAGATAGCATCACATCAGACACCACACAGTCAACTCTTGCTGCTTCTTGTTTTTATTTCCACCTCAGGTTCATGAGCCCTGCTCTTCACTACAAGGTGATAACAAGCTTGAGGAGATCTGTTTCGCTCCAAGGCATGGCCAACACAAGAGTAGATGGGTTCCAAGAGCAGAAGATTGCATTAGTTTGTCGACAGTAGCAACGTATTATAGATTATATACGTTGGTATTTAACCCACTTCATTTCACTTATACATAAGTTCAATTTCAGGCAAGATGCCATCAAATCTTTGAAATTACCCTCAAGATCTTTCAAATTGCCTTAAATCTCTCTGCCAAGGCCATTGCTGCAGTAATGCTGGCTGAGTCTGTGCAAAATCTTCTGATCTGCAAGAGGATTACCAAAGTAACCCTGCTCAAATTCTCTTCTTGCTTCTGAAGCTCAACCAGATTGTTAGTCTAAGCAGGCTGCTAATATCACATGAAGGTTTTACTTCCAAACTATACATACAGTACTTGGTAAATTGGAAGACTGTTTCAGTTTGAAAATGATTCAATGAAGAAATCAAATGACACTGCCAAATGGTGAAGAGAGATTAAATTAGCATCAGCCAAGGTGATGATGACACTGCAATGAACCTAACACCACATACAGGAGCCAAAGTTCTACCCAGTGAGCAAAGGGCTCCACCCTTTATCATTCATCACTCGTCTGTTGCTTGAATATATATCAGATTTAGTTGTTCGCCAAAAATTTCTTTCAGGCTATTTCACAACAAGATGGAAAGTAAACATGCAATTAAATGTCACACAGTCATATTCTATTAAAAGAATGCTCCAAAAAGCATAACAGAATAAGATATAATAAATGAAAAAAGTTGAGAACATATGTTGGAAAAATAACTTCAATCTAGGCAATGCAGTTCTTTGAGAAAATTCAGTATTTTGCTCCCAAAATATTTAAGGATATCTTCGACTGAAATTAAGAAGATCTACTCCTATCTATATTTCAAACCAACATAACTCGAAACTACAGCATAAAATGCCAGCCATATTCCCAAAGATACTCTTCATTAATATTAACCCAGACCTTTTCATCTCACATTCTTTGATGTTCACCTGAGATTCCAGGAGAATACTGCTTCCATCTTCACATGGTCGAACATTGCAGTGCTCAGATTGTCTGGCAGGAATGGGTATGTCATGCTACATAACATGCTTATCGATGTCTTTGACACTCAGTAACCATTCTCTTGTTTCGGTAAGCAAAATAACCGCATCCAGTTGTTATGTTCAGTTCAAATTAGTGCAAGAAAAGTCTTTCACAGTGACACTAATCAGCTGGTCATGGTGGTTTACTGCGCTCAGCTGGAGAATGGCATCCTGCAATGACAACAAATACTCCATCATCAGCAGATCACTGAGGTCATCTTCGGCATGAATCGGCAACCAACACATCCACAATGCATCTTCACAAGGCTCCATGTGCTTCAGCAAGGTTCAGCCTCATCAGCGAGGTCCAGGAGCAAATGTGACATAAAACGCACGACACATAACGCATGACATATAACACCCTTGGCGGATAGCAGGACACACCGAAAACAGCCATCATAACACGCGCATCAAGAAGCATTATTACTATGATATTAGACCGAATAATCTCTTTTCTTTTCCAGTGTTATGAAACAAAGTATTCAGCAGATATTAGATTATGCATTTTAATATATATATCTATATCACAAGAATCATTTTTACTCTGAGAATTACCATAACTAGACAGTAGACACTGGTTGCAAAATGTTATAGTCTTCATGTCATGTGGAAGAAATGGAACCTACTTAATTTATGTACATGTACTATAAGATTCTCGTTTTTGTGACAACATCTATCTCATTTCACATTCTGCCAGTTTACAATAAAACAATGTAGCAACAATGCAGTCAAACAGGCAATACAGATAACAAGAATCCGCGGATTCAAAACCGACCTAACGCAATTTTTGGTGCCATTGCTCTAACCACTGAGCAACTGGTATTTTGAAGAATTGAGAGATTGATTGGTGACCTTGGCCTGTTAGTATTGTTGCATGGAAGAGTTACACAATTGAAGGTGCATTACGAATAAAGTGACTCAAAGAGACAACATGTTGTTTATAAGAATTTATTGGAAAACACTGTTTTGAATGACATGACAGAATTGTTTCAGGGTTTTTGTATTGTACTGGTCGGGTTACGGTGTTAATTGTCAGCGGTATGTGAGCAACTGCTTAGGTGAAGAATAATGTGATTTGTGTTTAAGGATGAAATCAGTGTCTGTTCTCTACCGGGGCTTGAGGGAATTGTCAGTCGTTTGATGAACTCGTGCGAATTCTCGAGATTCCATGAGGAGTTTTAGAATTATGATGGGGCTTTGAAAGGAAGAATGGACTTTTTTTTTCGTTGGCAGTGACGAAGATTTTTGTGTCGTAACGCTGAAGTGAGAAGCCTGAAATTACAGAATGCGGAAACATGAGCGGATGTATTGCATGGGTCAGAAAGACAAAACTTGAGATATGAAGAGCATGTGGGAAACATGAGCTGCAAAAATCATGTGGATATGATGGATTATTGAAATAACGAGCTTGACCATAGCATCAATGAAATTGTGCATTGCATTAGTTTTCAGAACTTACTGGATTCGCGTGTAGTGGAAGAGCGTGATTATTGTGACATCCTTATCCATAAAGGGATATACCGCATTATTACTTGTGTCCCTCACAGCAGTTTTGAAGACAACAACATGACTGTATGGTTGAACATGTTCTTGCAGTCTAATGTTTATCTGTTCTTGGAACGTTTTTTATGGTTCTCTGATTCAATGGCACAGGCAGCTGAATAGAAAGAATAAAACATGATTTGAAATGTGGCAGACGAAAACTTGTAACATGAGATGTATGGAGGGGGTTCTTGTTACTTACATTATGTTTCATTGTACAACGGCAAGATATGTTCTGTATTTATTGTCATAGTTGTTACAGGAAAAGTGAGTGTTTTGAACCGTTGCTTACCTATGTCTGGGCTCTGTTCAGAGCCTGCAAGTGCAGTCCAAGCATGTTGGGTATCGATTCTTGATAAAAGCATTTCTGGAACTGCTTGACGTATCAATCTCCTGACAGTTGAGTATACCATTTTCCTGTGGAAAGACAAGAAAGACTTCAATAGGCAATTGGGGATTGGTGAAGGAGCACTTTCACGATTGGAAACTTATGGTACACACATGCAGGTATTATGTATTGCTGAAGTGTTTTAAAAAGTTCATGTTTTTTGCTTTAGTTGAAATACTAGATTTGTGAGATAAGTTTATGATTATGAAGTTTTTCCTTTCTGTGAAACTCACCAGGAATGCAGTGGTTGAGGACTTGGTAGTATATGCAGAATGAGGATGACACTGGGCAGGACATAGGGGAGGCGGGGGTCAGAAGTCACAAAATCTCAAAAGAGCCCCAGAACAGAGCAGGTGTTTGTTAGATCTGAATGACCTTTGGCACAATTATGCAGTATTTAGTTGACTATGTTTGCATCACATGATAGCTGCTGTGCTGTAAATAGGCTTTAGTCAGTTCGCAATTATTTAAGGCAAAGTCCGCTGTGACTTTTTACCCCATGCCAGGGTCAAGAAGTCACAACCACGGGGTAACAAGTCACATGCAATTTTTGTGGACATACAAAACTATATGAGGCAATATGCAGACCTGGACTAGATAGTCATCCTTGTGCATGATATTTATAGTGAGCCTTCCAAAGCTATGTGCATGCAATGACAATGCGCCATCAGCAAAGCCTGCGTCAGAAATTGCCCTAAGTTTGCGAAATGAAAACTTGCTGCAATGCTCCCTCAGATGTATTATTGATGATGGATGATGACAAGATTGTAAGCTAAAAGCCTCAAGTGTGAAATACTTTACTTTCCTTAGGACAGAATATTGAATTCACGGTACCCTATGGTAAAATATCACAGTGCTGGGGTGAAATGTCACAGTGTGACATTTCACCCCTCAGCTGTTTTTTTAATTCAACACATGATCATGGCAACTTGGTGACCATATGGCCAAAAATGGGTTCACAGCATTAAAGACTATTATCCAAAAGACCTTGAGACAGTAGCACAACTTCCTATGTCACAGTGACCAGACATTAATAGGGAAAGTTCAGAGTCGATAAAACCTGTTTGGGACCCCAAAAATGCATGAGGTGGGTAAAAACCCACTTTGCATAATGAGTATAATTTTTATATTCCCTACAGACCTTCTTCTCATAAAAGCGTCCCAAATGATGATATAGACTTAAAAATTAGGTCACTGCAAGTTGGTCAAAAAGGCCTGTGACTTTTTACCCCTGTGACTTTTCACCCCCTCTTCCCCTACTCCTTGAAATGTATCTGGGGCAATATGGCTTTGCCAAAACAGCAGTGGGAGGTCTTTCGCCTGTGAATAAAGAAATGGGATTGCATAACTGTTATTTCGCGTTATAATGAAGTATCGCTAGATGATTAAAAAACTTTTTAAACACCATCAATATTTATTATATTATTTGAACACTGAATAATTTTAGGGTCAACTTTCAGTTGGACTAAATCCTGTTCAATTGTAGATCTATCTATCTATTTGTATGTCTTTCTATCTATCCATCTGTGCATCTGCCTATGGTGTGCATATTCAACTATCTATCTATATATCTATTTATCTGTAAATTTATCTATTAACACACAGCTTGTTATTTTCAAATGATGCTGGAGGGGGGTTCTTATCATGAAAAATAACAGGGGTACTCAGCTGAGCCTTGAAGAGCCGTTTTCAGTCGAGCATAGGTGTAGACAAAAATAGTAAGAAGCCCCTTACGCAAATGATGTTGATTACATCTTTAGAGCATAATTGCAGGTATAGTTTCATAGACATCCAAAGTTGTGCTAACATGGTTTACCATGATGAAAATTGACAATGATTTCTTAACACTTAAGGTTGATTGCAAGAGGTAGTTTGATAGTGTTACTGTGTCCCATTGAAACTTACTGTGTTAATTGACGTTGTTGACGCTTGGTTGTAGTAATCATGGAATATTGTCACTGTTGTTGTTTGTAGTGTGTGGAAACAGCGGAGAGTACAACAGAGTGGCAGGTAGCAGTTGAAATTCTGATGTCTGAAATTAGAATTGGAATTTTGTAAATATAGTAAGTTATGTGTCGCAAGAGTTATTCTTTAATAAGCAATTGTTGCAGCAGCACTGGCAATGTTCCATTGGCTTATGTCGGGGTTTCCTGTGCGTAATAAATGAAGAAAGTGTGAAATATATTAACAAAGTGGGGAATAAATTAACAATGTGGAATAAATTAACAATGTGGAATAAATTGACAATGTGGAATAAATTAACAATGTGGAATAAATTAACAACGTGGAATAAATTAACAATGTGGAATAAATTAACAATGCGTAATAAATTAACAATGTGTAATAAATTAACAATGTGTAATAAAAAATTAACGATGTGGAATAAATTAACGTGCAATAAATTAACAATGTATAATAAATTAACAATGTGGAATAAATTAACAATGTTGAATAAATTAATAATATGGAATAAATTAACAATGTGGAATAAATTAACAATGTTGAGTAAATTAACAACGTGGAATGATGCAAGAAAAATGAAAAAAGAAACAAAGGAACAAATAAATGTGATAAACTTCCCTGCAACGCAGAACAGTGTACGGCCATGTTGAGCAAGAGAGATTTTAATGACAGTGTGATTTACAGGCTATGTACATCATGTGTGTAGTTGTACAGATACTGGTTTGTGGTCGGACCATGCGCTTTCAAGGACCGTGACATTAATATTTGGTATATTTGAGTAAACTAAGTCAAGACATGATCCATGGTCGGTTGTGGCACCAGAAACTAGTTGGTTACATGGGACCTTTGCTGCAAGCCATGAGGAGAAAGTTTCATACTGTGTTGTTCCAACTGGCAGGTTAAAATCACCAATGATTATGAAACGGTCGCCTGACAAGTGATTGAGGATGGCAGTAGTGAAATGGGCTTGGAGGGCTGACAGAGGTATTGATGGTTTTTTGTAGCAAATGTATAATGCAACATTGACTTCATGTAGCCGCATAGACATACTTTCAAATGATGTGGTAGAGTAACTTGTGATTGGTGTGGCATGCAAATGGTCTTTCACATACGTCACAAGGCCATGATGTGGACGTCCTGACGGAGATTCAGCATCGCATCTTGTGATGTTATATGAAGGCAAATGAAAAGCATCATTGGTATCTGTTTGCTGGAGACGAGATTCAGCAAGTGCTAGAACTTGAGAGGAAGTTAAATTATGATCATGCTTCACATCCTGGATGTGATTGTGAAGGGAACGTACATTGTGAAAGGTCACACAGAATATGTTTGATGGCAAGTTAAACAAAGGTGGAAATGTAAATTGTACTTGTGCTGATGTACGCATGCGTTCCATTTCTTCTGCAACTTTTTCATCTACACTGATTTTGTGAGCATTGAGGGATAGGATTTGCAGATTATTAATATTTGTAACACGACTGAGTGCAACATAATGGGAGTGGTTGTTTTTGCGTTCGCTGAATTGTACAACTACATGTTCCATGGTAGCCCCTTGTGCTTTGTGTATGGTTTTCGCTGTTGCAGCTCGTAATGGAAATTGGGTACGGGAAATGCGTTTTGCATCACGGCCATAGGCAAAATGGATAGTGGTTGCAAATATTGGAGTCCAACTATGTTGTATGGAGTTTGTGTAATAGTGGCGATACTGATTGCGTGTTGATTGGCCAATACGTTCTACATCAAAAGCAACCCATATTATGCTTGGTAATCGCGTTGTTGTCAGGTATGTCAAATGTTTTACTATGCATGAAGTTCCATTCACCAGACCATCTTCCAAAAGTATGTTGGATGTGATGTCATATCTAAGGCCAATTGCAATGTAGAGATATCTGGGAATGTTCCCCGTAGCAGATGAGCAATCCGGTAGGCGCGCTAATGTAGCTTGTTTGACAGCATTGCTGAAGTCGCCATGTACAACATCTTTGGCTTGGATAATGGCTTTTTCAGTGGTGGCATTTTGATACACTGTGTGGTTGAAGCTATCGACTAGGGCATTCGTTGGGTAGAGATGTGGAATTGCATGGTCAGTTACTGAATTGGGTGGAAGCACTCTGGATTGTAAGGTTGCTATGTCATGTGGAGTGTGTTTTGCTTCTCGCAGGCGATTCAGGAGTTCTGCAAATGTACGGTTGTCTCTTTGCCTCATAATGGTCACCAGTTCAAACATTGTGAAATTGTCACGCCAGATGTTACTTGCTAGACTTCCATAGGTGGTATTGGCATCTTGGAAGATCCAACGATCCATCACAGGTTGTAATTGGTAGAGGTCACCTATCATGATAATGTGAATGCCACCAAACAAGTCATTGTTGTTTTTGATTTCTTGTAATCGACAATTGACAATATTGAGCATTCTGGAGCCAACCATTGATACTTCATCTATCATTAAGACACGAAGATTACTGTATTTGACACGCAAGGTGTTCAGGGTGTCTGCACTAAGAGGTTGGTAGGAGCCATTGCGATTGGGTGGAATACGAAATGCGGAATGCAAGGTGGAACCATTGACCAAAAACGCAGCTTTGCCAGTAGGTGCACATATGAGAACAGTTGTTGCCTCTGGATCTGTACCTGCTTCTCTGCCGTACCATCTAATGAGACCTTGATACAATACTCTAACTGTCACACTTTTTCCAACACCCCCACCACCAGACAGGAAGACACGTAAAGGCACTGCACGAGTTTTAATCCAATTGATGACATGATAGAAGAATTGAAATTGTTCGCGATTCAGATTTCGAATTTCTTCATAGAATTCAGAATTTGCAATGCGATTTGGCAACAAAATCTGCTCACTACTCATTGGGGGCAAGCCAATGTCTGCGCTGATGTCATATTCACTTTGTTGGGAATTTGCATTTGGTACATAGAATGAGTATGTGTCGCTTGTTGTGGGTTCAACTTCCATATCTTCAGCATCCATATGTTGAGCATTTGGAGCAACATCATCGCGTTCATATTCACAGGCAGCAGCAATTGCAGCTTCAACAGACTCTGACAGATGTTGGTATTTGTTGGCGATTTCTTGAATGGCATTTTGGTTGTCATGGTAGTGTGCCATGTATGAAGAATACCCAGCCAAGAGATCAGTGTTTTCTTTCCGCCAAGGCTTATACAACATTATTTGCTCGCGATAGAAATTGTCTGGGTCAACATTGACATTGTATTGCACAAACCTGATCACTCGCGGATTTTTGCGATAGCGGAAGACAATGCCATTGGATAGAGTGACACATTTTGGTCCGTCAAGGTCTGAATTTATAGTTTCTTGGATATCATCATCATTCAAACATTCAAAACGGGCTGAAAGTGGCATGTCAGCTGGGAAGGTAACTGTTATCATGGAAGCAAAGTCTGCAAGACACATGGAAGACAGTGCAGCTGGACGCCTGCTGTAACACTTCAGAATGGTGTTAGCTTCAACATCATCAGAACTTGGTGGCATTTGTTCAAGTTGTTCTTTGCTCTTCAGGATGAACACTCTTTGATCGGCAGGTGCAGTGTTTATGAACACAACTTCTCGAGACGCTTTGGTAAATGGCATTTGCAAAAGTAAATATGTTGCCTCTTGAGCAGACACTTCAACTGCATTGATGAATTTATTGCCAATGTGACGGACCTGTTCACGCAAGGTTTTGTTTCCCTGCCGTGCTTCTTTGCAAGCTTCATCCATTAGAGAACTGATTCCTTTGTCCGATTTATTTACATATCCGACCACATACGAGGCTACAGTAAATCCGTCGAGACACAGCTGGATGTCCTGATTTCCGTTCCATGCTGCTGCTGCTTTCACCATGTAGGGATTTACTCTGATTTCAGACAAAGTGCGTTTCAAGAACACTTGTGGACTTTTGAGGGAAGAGCGTATTGCGTCAATGTAGCTGGTTTGTGTCAATTCCAATTCATTTAACATATTTGACAGTGGCATTTCAGCACCCATACCTAGGTCAACAAGGTAACTTTTGATTTTTTGCAAATTGTTTTTGTGCATTGTCAGATCTTCACATTCATCGTCAAAGGGAGACAGTATGACAGTTTCATTCATTGGGAATTGAGGAAAGCCAAAGCGACAGACAGGATGACCATTTTTGCGACATGTTCGTGAATGCTGATGTTTTTGCACATTTACTACATCATCGCCTGCTGCCAGTGAAACTGATGCATGTTCATCAATGAATTTTACAATGTCAGATTCATCATCTGTACCATATACTGGTGCATCCTCGATCCATACAAGCATATGGCAGTGTGGGCTGCCTCGAAACTGAAATTCAGTTCTGTAGAAAGTGTCACGTATTTTGCCAAGAGCATTACCAGATTTGCCAAGGACTGTCAACATGAATTGCTGCAAGCGATAATCAAAGAATCGTGAACATGTTACAGGATCACTTTGCACCAGGTCGCATTTGTCTGTCCAAGTCAAATTCTTTGCATCTTCATCTGATAACACTGTACCATGTCTGAACTCATACAGTACTTTCAACAAAGGGAGCCAGTGCATATCTGCGGCAGACAATGAAATGAACCATGTCGGGAGGCCTAATTGCCGTATCATTGCAAAAAGATCTTTCTTGCGGCGCTGCATGTAACTTGGTGAATTTCGTAAGGTGCTGAATATTTTGTAGCCATCATCAAGTCGAGCAAGATTTTCTCTCACTTGGTCATTCAGCAAATCTTGTGCGGTGAATGTCTGGCCTTGTGTCTTGCATCTGCGAATAGCAAATCCTGCTCTGTCTATCACATGCTTTATTGACGTTTTCTTCATTTTGAAAAAGATGTTTGGCACACTGTTTGCAACCCTGCGATCTGCAGCGCGTAACTCCCACTTACAAATGTCACTGTAATGCACACGTACTTGTCTGACATCATTACTGACAGGCTTGTCACCACAATAAATGGTCGGAAATGCCAGATATTCTGCATCAGTGTCTAAGAACAAACCAAGTGGTTGCTGATTTTCCCCAGGGGCTATACTCAAAACACTATCTGACAAGCCTTCAAGCATTGTGTTGTTTGTGCCAGGCATGTTACTAAGATCAATTTCGTCAAAAGTATCAGTATTGACATTGTCGTCATTGAGATTGTCTGTCTGGGACATAGAAGCGTTAGGAAGTTCTTCCACATGTGTGGTACCATTGGGAATTTCATCAGAAGGAAGGTCATCAGATGTTTCAGCATTGAAGTTGTTTAGTGACTGTTGCCATTCATTGAGCCAGTTGGGGTTTATGTTGATGCCACTGTTTTGCCATAATGCACTGTTTTGCATTAACCAATGAAGACCAGAAATCACAGCAACAGGTCGCACATTTTCCGTGTATACAGCATGTGAATACTGCAAACGTCTCTTCAATTTCACAGCAATTGTGTCAGTTTCATTCATGCAACGCGGTAAAGCACATACAGCTGTTTCAATGACATTGGGTACATTGACAACACTACCACGCAATGAAAACTGTCGGCCACGTCCAAGCTCGCGTATTTGCATAAATGGCAATCTTGGTGCAACAAGTCGCTCTTCAAGAGGATGAAGATTTAGAACTTCTGGTTTGTTAGGAAAAGACATACCATTTGCGGTTGACAATTTTGGCACTCTGTTGTCCTTCAAGCTGGACTTGCAAGTATTACATAACCATGAGTCAGTCGCATTTAACATGGCTTCAGTGAAGCAGAAATCAAGCAGGTGTTGTGGAATGCTGATTACTTGAGTGTGCAATGGGACAACACTTGTCTTAAACCACATTTGCTGACAACATGCACAGACGTACCTGGGGCCCTCACTGGTATTTCTCAAAAACTTATTGATGGCAGCAGACAAATCAACATGATCAGTGGGACGCTCAATGACATCTTCTGTACAATATGAGTGACTGTTGTTGGAGTTAGGAACAAATTCAGGAGCACTTGTGCCTTGTGCAAATGGAGCAGTTGAATTATCAATGTCCATGTTACCATCAGTTTCAGTACTTGTTGGTTGCTGAGTAAGCAGTGGCTGTTTACTTGTTGGTTGCTGAGTAAGCAGTGGCTGTTGACTTAAATGCATATCACAAGTGTCAGTATTTGATTGAGACGGTTCAATTTCATAATCACATGTTTCTTCATTTAGAAACTCAGGATGATGCGACACATCGGCTGCTTGTGTGGACTGCAAATTCTTTTGACTTTTCTTCAATTCTCTATACTGCCTTTGGTAGTCTTTGCGATTTCTTGTCTTTTTCTTATTCTTGGAAAGTTGTCGATACTGCCTTTGGTACTGCCTTTGGTAGTCTTTGCGAGTTGTCTTTTCCTTACTCCTGGAAAGTTCAATGTCATGCATTTCCTGGACGTTATCCCTTATATCGCCAATTTCATAAGTTCTTGTTGGTTGCTGACTTACAATCGGCTCTTGAACTACATTCATTTCACAACAGTTACTGTCAGCATTTGATTTAGATGGTTCAACTACATTGCCACATGACTGTAACTTCTGTCTTTTCTTCAATTCTCGATACTGCCTTTGGTACAGCCTTTGGTAGTCTTTACGATTTTTTTTCTTTTCCGTATTCTTGGAAAGTGCAACGTCATGTATTTCCTGGACCTTACCATTGATATCACCAATTTCATAACTTCTTGTTGGTTGTTGAGTTACAAGCGGCTCTTGAACTACATCCATTTCACAACAGTTACTGTCAACATTTAATTGAGATGGTTCCATTACACTGTCAAGCGTTTGTTCATTTGCAAACTGTGGAGGATGAGGCGCGTCAGCTGCTTCTGTGGACTGTAACTTCTGCCTTTTCTTCAATTCTCGATACTGTCTGTGGTACTCTTTGCGATTTCTTTTCTTTTTGATTTTTTTGGAAAGTTCAATGTCATGCACTTCCTGGACGTTATCCCTGATATCACCAATTTCATAACTTCTTGTTGGTTGCTGACTTACAAGCGGCTCTTGAATTACATCCATTTCACCACAGTTACTGTCAACATTTGATTTAGATGGTTCAACTACTTTGCCACATGACTGTAACTTCTGTCTTTTCTTCAATTCTCGATACTGCCTTTGGTACTGCCTTTGGTAGTCTTTACGATTTCTTGTCGTTTTCTTATTCTTGGAAAGTTCAATGTCATGCTTTAATGGCACATTTTTTCTATTTTGTCCTGGTTTCATTTTCTTTTTGCGAAGCCCGATTGTTGCATTAGTGCTGGCATAGCAAGATGCACTGTACATTCTATTCTTTTCATGTTGGTCATTAAAGTAACTCTCAAGCAATTCAGCAGACTTAGTGGCAAAATGAGATTGTGCTACATGGTGTTCACTGTGCCAGTTGCTTTGTACATTTGATACAGTCACAGACACACTTTGCAATTCATATGCCAAAACATGTTGAGAAATGCTGCGTGACAATGCACAGAGATATGATGTAAGATTGGTTAAAGAAGCAAAGTGTAACAAAACACTTGTTCCGTTAGGGGTCATGTAGCCAATATTGTCACGACTGTGAGAGTCAAAAGCAAAGAAACCGTCATTTCTATCCCTGAATAAACACATAGCAGAAGAGCCAAGCATCAACAAAGCTGTGCCACTTTGCCTAAATGCTGCTACACAATTTTCTTCGAAAGTGTCAAAATTATTTGCCTGCGCAGTCTGTGCATCCATAAAACCATAATAGGGCTCACTTAAACCTGTGACCTTGTAATTGTTGCCTTGTATTTCAAGCTGATCAGGCAAATCAATGAATGACAAGTAACCATTTTCATCAGATTTTTGCAAATGTTGCAGGTACAGATGATTGCCTTCATATAAAATGTTATCCAACTCATTTGAAGAGATATCGCCTGCATGATACGGCAACAAACAAAGAGCTACTAGAGCATTACATGTGCATTGTTTGCCTTTACTAACATCTGCAAAGAGATCTGCCCCTTGGTGGAATGTACCACATGTAACACGAGTGCTGTACACTGGCATTATATCAACATTGCTTTCAGCCATGGCAATGATTTAATATCCTGACATTGGACAATGGCCTATTAATGCAATTTGACTTGAACTATACCAAGCATGTGTGTATGATATATCAACAATTATTGTTGTTGGAAGGTCCAAATTCCGAAAGCAAATAGCAAGCATCACTTAAAGATCAATTTCAGTTTACATAATTGTTAATTCGAAATAAGAAGCATCCATTTTGTTTGTCAATTTCGCCACTATAAGGCAGTCAACCGCCAAACTTCGCCAATAAAGATTTTTGCAACTTTCAGATCTAATAAATTCTGGACACTATCGGGCAGTCCACCGCCTCTTCACTTTTCAAAATTTTGGACACTATCGGGCAGTCCACCGCCTCTTTACTTTTCAAAATTTTGGACACTATCGGGCAGTCCACCGCCTCTTTACTTTTCAAAATTTTGGACACTATCGGGCAGTCCACCGCCTCTTTACTTTTCAAAATTTTGGACACTATCGGGCAGTCCACCGCCTCTTCACTTTTCAAAATTTTGGACACTACCGGGCAGTCCACCGCCTCTTTTTATTTCAAACTTTTTGGACTTCAAAGGCAAGTCCGCACCTTTTTGGACTTCAAAGGCAAGTCCACACCTTTTTGGACTTCAAAGGCAAGTCCGCACCTTTTTGGACTTCAAAGGCAAGTCCGCACCTTTTTGGACTTCAAAGGCAAGTCCGCACCTTTTGGACTTCAAAGGCAAGTCCGCACCTTTTTGGAGTTCAAAGGCAACTCCACACCTTTCAATTAACTTAAATAGGACTTCAAAGGCAAGTCCGCACCTTTCAATCAACTGAAATTGCACCTCACAGGCAAATCACTACTTTCTGATCAATTTCAATAACACAACGTGCAAATAACAACTTCCACATGAATCATAATGTGTCAGCTTCCAATTCTTTAACACCACTGGACATTCCACCACAACTATAGGTTTCGAAGTTTTGGACACTAGGGCAGTCCACCGCCACTGAGTTTTCAAAGTTTGGACACTGTCTTTCAGGTCTGATGCTAATATGGAAATGTAACGTTTCTAATACAAAAATCAAAAGTTTGTAAAATTCATTGATCTAGCAAATTATTGTGCAATAACCGTCATATACAGATAACAATATTATATGAGCAACTTGAAGCTATTTCCTTACAATGCAAATATATCAGTATATATAGACTAAGGCACAGCAAGAACTCTATCTGCAACTTTTAACATCGACAAATAATTTTAGTGACAAATAACCGTAGCAAACAGATTCAATTAAATGAACAAAATGTGCTAAAAAATTTACAAAGGAGTACTGAAACTTGAATTTTGACAGTACATAAAGTGACAACAAATTTACAATCAAAACATACAACACCACAAACAATTATGACACCAACTGTCAAAAAAAGCAAAATTTGTGACACAACGTAAATTCACCAAAACTATGATGCGCAATATGGATAGTGACAAATAACAGTAGCAAACAGATTCAATTAAATGAACAAATTGTGTTAAAAAATTTACAAACGAGTACTGAAACTTGAATTTTGACAGTACATAAAGTGACAACAAATTTACAATCAAAACATACAACACCACAAACAATTATGACACCGACTGTCAAAAAACGCAAAATTTGTGACACAACGTAAATTCACCAAAACTATGATGCACAATATGGATCAATATGTATGTAAATGAATGCTAAGCCTTCAAATACTCAATCATACAAGATGCAATGCAATTTAAGTGTGCAAATGGTTGTGGCAGCAACTGTCAAGCAACTGTCAAAAACTGTTAAATTTTTGCCACAACATAAATTTACCAAAACTATGATATACAATGAATCAATATGAATATAAATGAATTTTTTCCCTCAAATACTCAATCATACAAGATACAATGCAATTTAATTGTTGTAAATGGTTCTGGCAGCAACTGTCAAGCAAGTGAATCAACTGTCAAAAAAGGCAGAATTAGTAACACAACATAAATGTACACCAACTATTATCGACAATATGAATAATCATGTGTAAAGTGCGTCAAAGCGCTTAATTACCGCGCACATGTATCAAATTAATCCATCCAATTATTTACAAAGCAGCAAAACCACTGTCAGATTTTTACGACTGAACAGCAAGAGAAACTTACAATTACAGTGCAATTTGTTAACTTGACAAGCGCAGTAGCACTTCAAATGCCTACCTTGACAATATTCAACTTGTACAATCGTCTACCACCTTCCAAATCTTTTTTTTTTAAGTCATCGATGTCGGATTTCAGCAATGGCGTCCTTCTTGTTCACTCGAGCGAGGTTTTCTACGCGCATGCGCAGCGAGGAACTACTTCCGGTCACACAAAAATACGGCGAATCGGCAAGAATAAAGGTTTTACGATGTTTATGGCGTTCAAAAACGATTTAAACACAATAAATACATCAAAATCGTTCGGTTCTGTCGTTTTAATGCGAAATTACTTTTTTTTAAAACGATTTTTCTACGCGCATGCGCCGCATGCGAACTACTTCCGGTAAACCAACAACACGACGATCTCCTTCGAAATAAAAGTTTCAAGCAGGATTTAGTGTTAATTATCCCATTTTAACACCATGTTACATCAAAAACGATCTGACCAAATTGACAAGTTGATCACTTTATTTCCATTAGATGATTTAACGAAAAGATCGTCAGAAAAACGTCGTCTGTCATCGGCAAACGTGGTTTACATCTGCCTGTGGTTGCAGTTTACCATGTTTATGCCTGCTGTTTATGGTCTCACCTGAACCGTTAACAGCTCCTGAATAAACCGGCCTCCGCTGTTAGGCCGGTTAAAAACTGGCAAAAATTGTTTAAACATGATATTTATTCATAAATATTGATAACCGTTGCTAATCCATATTCATATTGAACGTAAACCTTGTGTATTCATGGCACAACACCACATCAGAGAGCTATGCATCATACAGTATGCCTGAAGCCAGCCCGGAGCAAGGCTGTAGTTCAATCACAATATTAGATCAAAGAGGTCTTATTTGGTAAATAGTGTGACTGTCAGTGTCAGACACACTGCAGACCGATTCATAATGCTGCAGCGATGCACAGAGTCTGACAGAGAGCGCCAACCAGAAACTACAGCGGACCATTCTTCTTATTGACGGATCGCCGAACCCTACATCTGGAAATGAAGCAAACAGGCAATATATCATCCGAGATGATCTAACACTGACAGAATATTGGTCAACACAACACAAAAATCTATGTTGCTGTTTTAGTGATTGCTGGGAACACAGTTTACGCCAAATGTGACCAACAGCCCAGACATTAACCCTGCTAACATGTGTTAGCATCAGGTGGGAGTAGTTCATACATAGTGAATATGTTTGCGTGACACTGGTTCCCTTGCTATACTCCCTAAATGAGTTACCAAAGACCACAATTCCATTACAGTCCACATAGTCCATGTGCAAGGGAAGCAGAGCAAACCCATTTGTGGCTACATGTCAACACTTACAAATGTTATACCAACACTGTAACACAGTGAAAACGCCTAAATTAATAAAGCTACATCAATTATGATAGGTTACATCTAAAGGAAGTGCATATATACCATTTTGAAAACCAAACGTCAAAGCAGGTGGGACGTGCCTGAAAATATGCGAATAGGTGAAAAACAATTCCATCAAATGAGCAGCAGATTTTTGAAACAAGAAACATGTTGATACCATTATGAAATTTGATAACACATGAATCAGCAGTAGACCAAGTTAGCATAACAGTCGGAGAGCCAGCAACGCATTGAAAATTGAGATGTTTCTGATTCAATTAAATTTCACAGGAACAGCACTGTTACAGCTGGGCATCTCAATCTGTGAATTAGATAAGAAGTCCCTCAGCGATGCCTTGAAAGCCTTATAAGAGAGATGATACTGCTTGGATAGCGAATACAGATGCAAATGCCTTGGAGGCAACAGCTGCAAATGCTTTGATAGGGAGCAGATGCAAGGAGATGCAAAGGTGCTGAATCCACGACATGTCCCACTGAGAGAACCCAAGGCAAAAAGACGGAGGATGATATTCAGAAAGATAGGGAAACACTCCGGAACGGGGACGTGAAGCTAGGATGGGAAGCGGCTTCAAGCGGGGTGTCCTTGAGACGGCTTCAAGCCATATAGGGCTGTGATTACCCACCGAGGATATCAATGACATTGCAGCCATGTCCCCAAATGCAGGAAGTAGGGCTGGAGGCACACCGCCAATATTACTCGGGCTCTGGTACGGTGTGATTGTTAGGGCCTTTTACTGAAATCACTGAGGGTTTTTTTGCAGCAAATCCCCAACAGCTATGCAGGCATTTGTTCTAACATTGCACAGATAGCTGGGAGGAGATTGTTGAGAGCCCTAACATGTTTTACAAGGTTAACGGGCACTCGTCCCATCACAAATTACCGTCTATCCACTCCGACACCAAACACTGACTCCCGTCTCAGATTACACGTCCAATCTGCACCTCTGATTGCTTTGGTTCCCCTGTGGTTTCCTGTGTGAGGAAAGTCACTCCAACACAGAGGATAAAACGTCCTGGGTGTGTATTACCCACACCAGATGATACACTACAGTTAAGTGCAGATGATGACAATAATACATCTCACTCATTGCTAAAACATACACAAATATCACATCCACACATCCCTTGATACTTGTTAATAAATCCTTGACAAAATCTTCACAGAAATGACGTCAATTCAAAGTTCCTTATTGAAAGAGATTTTTTAATTAAGCGAATCATCTGCTAAATTGACTTTGTTTTCAATTAATAATTGATTAATTGGAATTGTGCCTAGATTCCATCCAACGTTATGGTCTTGGTTTGGTCGAAATCTAGCAGACCACTTCGTTGAAGTTTTAATGAAAGTCATCATTCGCTTAAAGGAAAAACCCGCAACACTTGAGGACTAGTGTACCTGGGGGATTTGCTTTTGACACACAGATTAATGATTGATACATTCATATTGAAACATGACAGATTGAGGGTAGAATTGCATCCATCTTCTGGTACGAATGGCAACGATACATCACCATTTTTGAAAGGTGGTGCCAAACCTATTTAATGTGTGGATCTAATCCATCTCAGATGTTGAGAGGTCCTTGGGAGAGGAGATGGCTATAAAACATGGTAACCCAGTGACAAAGAAGAGGCCTATACTTGACAGATGCTGTAATCAATAGTCTTATCTCAGAGCTATCCAGCATATCTCCATAACTAGAACCCTCTCTCAACTGCTCAGCCTCTCAGCTAGGTCCACCTGCAAGACTAATGTCTCCTTAATAGCATCAACACCCTGAAAAATATCCAGCCATCTCAAGAAACCAACCTCAAGTACTCAAGTACCGAGATAGAAAGAAATCCCAAGATTCGATGGCAGAGGTTGAGTGCTTACTGCCTTCAACGACATTGTGTGATAGCGGCACGAGTGGATGACCAGATGTACTAGTACATGAATCTAGATAGCAAACAAGGCAGACTGCAGTGAGTGACTGAATGAGATCAACTGATTTAAGCTCCACAATAGATCTGATAACAAAGAGCTAGACATTTGAACACCGTCAAAGACGGACAAGTTCGTAAGATGCAAATATGGACTGTCAATGCTAAAGCATGCGGTAGGATATTTTGCTTCAGAAAATATTCAATTTTTTGCTGCTTGGCACAAAAATGAGAATATCACAACCAATATAAATGCAATTTCTGTAGCTGGAAGTACATTGCACAACAAACATTGTCAGAGCTTGCAAAGGTTATTACGGGCTCTGAATGGAGTCTGAGGAGCAATTGAAGAGAGCATTAGGAGCACAAAGGTGGAGGGAGTGTCCCTGATGGAAAGTGAATGGGACTGTCGATGAATACGTCAATGAATATGCGGACATACACAGGACTAAGATGCCCCCTTGAGTAACTCCAAAGAAAGCCAAACAGCAACACATAGAGTTTGAGATGGATATTGCTCGGGAGACTTAGGAGATGTGTGGCCAAGGGATATTAGGCCAGACAAAAGAATCCACAGGAAGAGCAAATTGAACACTTAGGCTGTGCATTACTTAAGATGATTCTATCATTAATCAATGCCAATTCAACGGGAGGTACATGTCTACTCCAACCACAGAAGCCAATACCACTGTGGAGGAAACTAAATGGGTAGGCCTTATGAAAGTAAGGTAGTCACCAAGAAAAGCATGACAGCTTTTTAGGGTAACAGGATATTTACACACTGAACACAACATGACAAGTTGTCAAGAAATATTTCTGTCACTGATCAATTGCAACACCACCCAATGATTTCCAAGTGTTAGCCCATAATGTCTTACAAAAGGTTAAACTTTCAACAACCTACCATTACCTGACTTAATAATAACATTATTTACAGAAGAGAATCATATTTCAGTAAATGTCCAAGAGACTATATGGCTGAAGGTCTCCCATGCAGAACATGAAGAGCCAGTATTAACCAAAAGAGGAATATGCCATTATGAGCTATTATGCACACCAAAGCATCAATCAGCTGTTAGATTCTCTTTCAACCAATGTTGCAATGTTATGACACGTTAGAGAGAACCAGAATAAAGGAGTTGCAAACCACTGGAAATGCATCCATCGCCCGAATGTAGTTGCCAAAAATCCCCAAGTGAGTTATTGATACGAAGCATTCGAGCGTTGTCCCCTCATTGATTACTTGGTCGGATTGATCGATCAACATCACAGACCGATACCAGATGCCGGACCCATGTGTGCATCTATTTCCTCCCTGTCTTTGATGTCTTCCCCAACACAGGTAAAATATAAAGTACCCAACAAAAATACTTAGTGTGGCTCTTTGTGCCGGATAAATCAAAGATCGTCTCCTTTAAATAGACACGTCACACCTGCGTCATGAAAACTAATAGGACACAGTCTACAGAAGACAGTATCTGACAGAAATAGATAGAAATATACATAGATAGTTACTTCAATAGTTAGATAGAAAGATAGACAGATAGATAGCCAAACAAGCTAGACAGTAACATAGATATGACCTTTAATATGAACCGACAAGCCAAGGCCACTACATACTGCCATGAAACAAAATTACTCTGCAAGAGACTCCAAATATAAGAGAAAACTTTTAATGAGTTTAACAAGTTTGACATTCAGGTGACAGTGAAAGGCAGAGGCTGGCATTTTGCACAACTTTGTATAAAGGGGAAAAAACCTCTTTTCAGTCACATGCATCATGTACATTGACAAGTATCACCAACTGGTTGTTGAACAAAAGGAAAGATGAATCCATTAAAACATACAAGAATCCAATGGCACCTTTAAATGCACTTCATTGGAATTGCGAAATAACATTGACAGAAATGTCAATGATGCCATCGAAACTATTATGAAGCCATCAGTTTGCCATTAGCAGAAACAGTCCTGATATTAGCCTTGATCAGTGACATAAAGCATGATCAATACCAACAAAGTTTTAAATTGACTATTGATTTCTTCAAAAGCGCTTTTCGAAACAAAAACATTGGATAAAACCGACTGCTTCAAACAAGAAAATAATGAATTGCATGCCCCTGCAAATATTTCAACCAATTCCCATAAATATGACCATCTTCACAGGTCTCAATTGGTCAGTTATTATATATATAAAATTAGGAAATATTTCCTACCAAAACTACCACTGCCTCAGGAAAAAACAATGAAATCAATGTTGACATGAAAGAAGTTGTTTAAAGCCTCAATTGATTATTGGTAAAAATAACCACCATGAGCTGAGGAGATATTATGAAACAAGGCTTGTCCGGTAAAACAAGTTTGATTTACAAAACCGCAACTGAAACAATATTTCGTATTGAAACAATACTACGCTTTGAAAAGTTCTATTGCATTGACATCATTCTGTCTTTTTTCATTTACTTGAGCACATTCCAACAGCAGTCAAAAGCAAATATCACTCAGTCAAACATGAAATATAGGGCTCAATGATAATAGAGTAGCTACGTATATTGTCCATGCAATTTTATACAATCAGCATTGTGTTGTCGAAGCTAAAACTGAAGGTAACCAACAAAGGAGAAATTCTGTGCAACTGGTCACAAGTATACATCCCCCTTCTTTCCAGTTGCTATGGAAACCAGGTGTCTGCCCTACAACAATCAACATTTCCTTGGCAACCGGGCACACTACTGTTAGCTTAGGCCTAGGTCATTGTATTCCTGAGGAGGATGAAGAGGAGGTCTTCCAGTGGTGTATAAGGGTTGGTCAGATCTGTCAGATAACAAGAGAATCTGTCAAGGGCCTTTCAACATCTACGGATGATCTACTATTTGTTATCGCACTTACTGTAGAGCGACTCATTGACATCATGCAGCAGCATTGTTGCTGAAAATCATGAGTTTTGTTGGGAGACAAGTTCTCAGACAACACCGTCAAAAGGTTTAGTTCCATCTACCTTCAATTACTGCTAAAGAAAAGTCCATCCTACATATTTTTATTACTGTCATTGTCATCTAGTGATGCATATCGGTTAACAAATTTGAGTTCCATAAATAACATCATCTCGAGTAAAGCATCAAACTGCGTATTATAACAACAAATTATTTCCTAGAAAAGCCACACCCTTAATTCCAAGTTTGTGTGTGCAATTAGAAAGGTAACATACACCAACGGTAGACAAATTTCATCAGTGTATCAGTTTTCCCATAAGAATCAAGAAATCTCAGCATAAAAAAAGGAGATTTATAGATCACTATGAACTATGCAGCTGCACAGCAATCATTCAACTTCAATGATGAATGTCGATTATAGAGAAACCGCCAACGAAATTCATGACGTGACTTGAAATCTTCCAAAAAATATGGGAAAGACTGGGGAAATGTCAGAGAGAGACGGTTCAAGTGCTGGGTTCCACGAGTCCATCATCCTATAACGACATCATGGAGGAATATTAGTGGGCAGCAGACAGCTCCCTGAGGAACAGCCCAGGACAGCCATTGGCATAAATCTAAGGGAAGCAATGGTTGCAAGGCTCTTGGCCAAAATCAAGCAAATAATCTCACCCCAACAGGCTAGGAGGGGTGACAAAGGGTCAAATTCTCCGCCCCAGTCAGTCCTTAAGCCTGGAGCAACACTTCATGCCCTCACACCTCCATATTACATCAAAATGTCCCCCTCATGACACCCTCCTAATATTCACGTTGACAGCATGTAAGCCCCTCTGTGCCCATACCCTCCATAAGTATCATAAAATATCGACCACATTTCCTGCGATTCTACTTCCCTAACTGGGGGCATGAATGGTTTTCACCTTGAAAAAGGATGGACCTGATTCTGACATCAGTGTAGTAAGTCTGAAGAGCAAACCCACTGAATAGACGGTATCACTCACAATCAGGCTACTCCCGAATAACAAACCACTAACAACAAATACTAGAAAACATATAGCCTATATACGTCACATTAGAGCACCGACCATCCTCTTTTTTCCAAGAATTTCATATAATGCTCCTGTTCAGGCAAATTTTTCTGACTTCTCGCTTATTTTATCATTATGAAATTTAAAGAGAAATTTTCTGTGGAATAAAGCCATGATTTCGATATCAGAATCCATTTTATGCATCTATAAATGTCAATGTAACAGTATGTCAGTATGACAGTTTATTTCGAAACAACAGTATTGCAATGCCAAATTTAAGGCAACTCAGCGTTTTGCAGATTTCGTGTCAGATAGATAATCTGAAGCAATTTAGCCAAAATGAGAGTTTTTTATTTTGATGTCAACACATAAACACTTTTAACACATGAATTTATATGATGACATACAGAGTAGGCCTACAACAATTTAAAATGTATTCTATTGTTACAAGTTTCTGCTGCTTACAACACAATTGTTAGATCTGTAAGTAAACAAAATTGTATGCTTTTCCTGAAAGTAAATGAAATGGAGGCCAAGAATCATATTTTTCAGGGAGCTGCAACTGAACTTGTTTTAGCTGTAGCATCCATGGAAACGGCCACATTAAGACAGTAAGAAAGCCCCACTAAGTATAATGCCAATCCTTTGCTAAACACATTGCTAGTCTGTTGTGGCATCCACAAGAACAAGACAAGGAACTTTCCTAATGAGCTGCACAAATCTTCAGCCAATAAAAAGACAAAATAGTAGGAGGCTTTATTGGCATAAATAAAAGGCAACAACAAAAATATCTTTACTGTTTCTGTTTTTTTTGGCACAATAAGAAGAGGCAATACAAAAATATAACGGTTATCAAGGCCTTTTGGATATTTTAACGCAGAACCCAAGTAAGTAAAAGACAAGAGTTTCAATAATCTCTACATATATGTTATGATCCTACCTTCTGCTTTTCACGAAGAGACATATATAAAATATAATACATAGCAGCCCTTTTTCTTCTCTTTTGCAGTTTTTCTGAAGAATTGACAAAAACTTGGCTTTAACTTTGGAGAGGACATCAATTTGGCCATATAGCACAGAAAGGCCTGTCTCTTGCGGCTATACGTTCTCACTCCTGCTCCCTCTCTGCCATTCATTACTCCCAAACTCAACAACAGCGCTTCTTCCGCAGCCTGCAGGTTGTCCCAATGGACTTCTTAATCAGTTAATAGTCTTTGTAAGAACCCCGCGGTTGGTTGTTTTCTTCTCAAGCGAACAGGTATAGGTTAAGCAAGTAAGACAGAACTGATAAAACAAGATAGATAGATAGATAGATAAATAGATAGATATAGATAATTAGATATAGACCATAAGATTGAAATAGATAGATAAAATAGTTATAGACAGACATCTAGAAAGGCACATATGCATAATTAAGGGACTATTCCGCCTTCGATCGCTCTTGCACATAATAATACGGTAACCAACAGAAAATCATCCAGCTTTTTACTTTTGAACAAATAGGCACTGGTAGGGCAAAGAAAGAAGCCATACACGAAGAAGATTCACTTGGAGCATAGTAACTGAGAAATTTAACCCAAGATTTTCGACTGCAACTGGCAGTCTCTACTGTTAGGCTTCATCCAAATGGTGCTAATGTTTTGACTTGGATGCACTTACTTCTTTGAATTCCTAGACACGACACCTGAGCTGGATCAGATCCTGGGAAACGAAAGGTCGCTGAAAATGTTGGCGGCCCTTCAACGTATGTAAGATCATTGGCAAACATGCCCTGAAGATCAATGACTGGAGAACTAAGTCACACAGCTCCCTGGAAGTCTCTAAAAGTCACTAGAAGTCTCCAGAGGTCCCTAGAAGGTTTGGAATCCTCTCAGACCCACAGTGTTGAAGCCCTTTATTCACAGCTCTGGGGCTAAGACTGCTATCAAGCCAAGGAGCTGAACCATCAGTAAGACAGCAGCAGTGAGACAGTGGAAGAGACTGATAGCATCACATCAGACACCACACAGTCAACACTTCGTGCTTCTTGTTTTTATTTCCACCTAAGGTTCATGAGTCCTGCTCTTCACTACAAGGTGATAACAAGCTTGTGGAGAGCTGTTTCTCTCCAAGGCATTGCCAACACAGAGTAGATGGGTTCCAAGAGCAAAGGGTTGCATTGGTTTCACTCCACAATAGCAACACATATTATACATTGTTATATACGTTGGTATTTAACCCACTTCATCGCACTAATACCGGGGAAAGTTCAATTTCAGACAAGATGCCATCAAAACTTTGAAATTACCCTCAAGATTTTTCAAATTGCCTTAAATCTCTCAGCCAAGGCCATTGCAGCAGTAATGCTGGCTGAGTCTGTGCAGAATCTTCTGATCTGCAAGAGGATTACCAAAGTAACCCTGCTCAAATTCTCTTCTTGCTTCTGAAGCTCGACCAGATTGTAAGTCTAAGGAGGCTGCTAATACCACATGAAGGTTTTACTTCCAAAATATACATACAGTACTTGGTAAATTGAAAGATTGTTTCAATTTCAAAATGGGGAAATCAAGAAATCAAATGACATTGTCAGATGGTGAAGAGCAATTGATTCGGCATCAACCAAGGTCATGACGATGACACAACCATGAACATTACATGCAGCAGCAACCGGACCTAAACCTCTACCCAGTGATGATGTGTTATATTCATCACTAGTCTAAATATTGTCTTAATATATATCATATATAGTCATTCGCCAAAAATTTCTTTCAGGCAATTTCATAAGATGGAAATCAAACATTCAATTAAATTCCACACAGTCATATTCTATTAAAAGAATGTGTCAAAAAGCATACATGAATAAGATATAACAAATTTACGAAAGTTTAGAACATATGTTGGAAAATAACTTCAATCTAGGCAATGCAGTTTTTGGAGAATAATCAGTATTTTGCTTCCAAAAGATTTAAGGATGTCTTTGACTGAAATTAAGAAGATCTATCTATATTTCAAACCGACGTAACTCGAAACTAGATCTACAGCATAAAATGCCAGCCATATTATTCCCAAAGATACTCTTCTCTAATATTAACCCAGACCTTTTCATCTCACATTCTTTGATGTTCACCTGAGATTCCAGGAGAATATTGCTTCCATCTTCAGATGGTCCAACATTGCAGTGCTCAGATTGTCTGGCAGGTATGGGTATGTCAGTCATGCTACATAACATGCTTTGCTTATTGATGTCTTTGACACTCAGTAATCATTCTCTTGTTTTGGTAAGCAAAATAACTGCATTGAGTTGCTGTGTTCAAGTTGGTGCAAGAAAAGTTTTAGTCAAATTTCACTCATCCAAAGCCTTTTTGGGAAACAAGGACTATCCGACCCCTGTCATTTCGCACACTGGTTTAAATACTACCTCTCAGAAGATATTTGATTTTTTTACATGAATGGAAAGAGCACCAGAAGGATTGGTTCAGAAGTTCAGAGAGAGATTCAGATGATTCATTGTATAATACACCTCAGTTATTACCCGGTTGATTCCATGCACCATGTTAAATTTTTGTTTGTAATAACAGCCTTCTTAATGAGAAGTTATGTATTACTGAAAATTTGATGATCACGCAATTCAAGCAATATATACAGGATACATTAGACTTGCAATGCAGTCCCAAACATTTGGAGTCCTATGTTGAATCCTGCGGAATATGACTGTGGTGTGTGTTTACTTCCAATGAGGTTCAATTCTCCGGAAACTCCTCTGTAAATTGGTGTAACTCTGACAACATCTGTAGGCCAACAATTTAAATCAGTCGCTAATCAAATCAGAATTCCCAGACAATGTCCTGTTATATCAGCATGTCATTATCCATTTAATAGACTTCAATAATTGATCATGGCAACTGGCAGTTAATTAGACCAACAGGTTGTCCTGACAGGCTCACACGTATTGATTGGAAAATACTTTAAATAGAAATTAATCCGAAAATTGACTTGCTTTTAACACACTACAATTAGCCTGTCCTATGGCATTCCTAAGCTATCTAAAGTATTCTAAACATTAATACTGGCAAGAGAATTAGTCTTCAGTGGCCAGTGGAAAGCATTATATTGTAGGGATTCAGTTATTGACATTTAAAAGTACAAATATTTCCCTCATATGGAATATATTATACATATGTACTTCTGGAAATTTCAAGATTGAAAGTAATACAAGAAATACGGTTGTCATATTTTACTGAAACTAGAGGTATTATATCAGATGCATCGTAACGACGCAACATTACGCAACAGAAAATTTCTATCATATCTTATTATTACACATTTACCGGCTGTACCAGGAGTTCAACAACTGTACCATCAGAACGGCAGGGTTATAGCTGATTTCAAAGACTGTCTATACAACACATTATAACTGATTTACGAAATTATCAAATGGGCCGTATCCATTAAATGTGACACAGAAGTTTGAATGAAGTATTTTTCTGAGGAAATGCATCCTTATTCTGGGAGTATTGATTTGCTAAGAAAGATGTGATTTTAATTGCTGCAGGCGAGGTCCCTGTGCCCCTCTCGCCTTCTCTTGGCTCCATTAATTCGAAGAACCTTTCTTCCAAATGGGTCTCCATATTGAATTAGAATCAATATTAGTTTCAAAGAACTTTACAAGTTGTTGCAGGTCTGGTGCACTAATGAAATGATGTCAATCAAGTTGCTTAAAGATGACACACAGGTTGTCTGCACCTCAATGTATCATAATAAGTCAAAGTACTAATGTCTACAACAGCAGTAGCCACATAGTCATTTGAGATACTCTGAAATCAGTGATTTGAGATGAATGAGCAGTTGAGCACATACCTACACTGTGTGTTTACAATTAGCATTAGCCCTACCCATTACTTGGGTGTTAGACACTACTTCAGACAAGCAAATAATGACAACATACCTGAACCCGGCCACTGAAACACATGGTAAAGCCAAAGAGACACTGTGCTAGCCGGAAACAAGAGAGGTTGCCGACAGTGCTTGACACTGCTCCGAATGAAGGTTAAGACACGTGATATGCACAAATTACATTGCAGCAATGTTGTATGTCACAGAATTATTGAACAGATAAGGTGAATTACAGGTGGCTGGGTGCAATTTCACAGATAAAAGATATAAACAATAAAGATAACACAAGATAAAGTCTAATATAACTCAATTCATACATATAAAACCATAAAGGTCATAATCAAGTAAATACAGGAAGCAAAAGTTCACATTTTTAGTCTCCGGCACAGATACATTTCGACAAGGCATTTTAACAATCATAAATTGAGAAAAGTAAATTTGTCTCAAGACCATACTAATATGTTCTAACTTTACTATGGCTGTGTGGCCAGTAGGACAAGCTAATCAATCATCATTTAAAACTCAGGTAAGTGAGCAGCAGGAAAAACTGGTAGCTCGGCAACACTTTTATCCGTGACTAGAAACTATATGGTGGTTAGTACTAAAGCGATTAGGCCATCAGATTGGCATAGTCCATATATAAGGACTCCATATATTATCAGAAGACGGGCCAATATATCTAGAATTCCTAACACATACAATTACATGAACAATGACAACCATCTTTGTGAGACAGACAACATGACATTGTATTATTTGCACAGTCCTTTCACTCTTTTGTTCAATCATGAACAACATACAATGATGATACAATGGATGCTAATGACACCACTGACATCCACAAATAACAAGGTGGTCATGTACAATACATGTAATGTTATGACAGTTTCCTTTTCTTGTCTATTTCTGTTCTCATTTGGCACCTTTATAAACAGACAGGCCAAACACAATAGGAGAGACCACAACAAACACCACATTAATATGCATGGCATGCACCTAGCCCTGGAAATGATGAGTGTCAGAGAGTCCTCCGGGCCAGCCAAAAATGCAGGCAGACATTCGCAGACTACCAGTTTTCCCTCAGACTATTAACTTGCACCAGTAGAGCCATAATGTGGTAATAGTGATTTTCATCATTTAACACAACTTGACAATTAGGCAGGCAAGGGACCATGGCATCATGCATGCAACAATGATCCAGTAAGGAGCATGACACCATAGCAAATACTCTTTCAGAAAGTAATATTCATTCTCTCTTCAGAGATATATTTGGCCTCATCAACAAGACATATCAACAATTTTGCCCAGAGGAAGAGGAAGTGAATGTCAACATATCTTGAAAGGGGACTCCTTCTTAAGTAGACACATCATCTGAGTTGTCAAAGGACTGAAAGCAACATCATCTGTCAGTCTTAGCGTCAGAGTGAGAACTGGCAAATACCAACAACTGCAGCAAACAATTGAGCCAGTTTAGAGGGGAATGTCAATGGATTCCTCACTCTGGCACGACCTTCATCCCCAGGCATCCCCAGGGACCACCTGATACTTCCGTTGCGGTCAGATTGGGCCGAGAGACCGGACATCCGCCCTGACCGGAAGCGCCAATAGACCAGCCATAGACAAGCGTGCCTGACGCGGTCACAGTAATTGGTTCCTCACAGCAGCCTCGACGAGTGGACATGGCCACAGGTCAGAGCCCAGCCGCTTAGTTAATTCAACTAAAGCTCCTTCAACTAATTACACCGTTGGACAGGACATGGTGCGCCACTGGTGATGTCGTGGAAACCGACACTGGACACCGCAGAAGTGCATTCCACCATCCACACAGCAACATCATTCATCATGCCACTTAACGCTGACTTTACCACACTTAGAATGTATAATAAGTCTACAAATTGTGGCGTCTGAAATACATTAATACTCAATGAACTCAAAATTGAAGACAATTTGAATTTAAAAGCTGACAATCCATTTCCAGTACTGCCTGAAAATTTTACATGCAAAGCAATAAAGCATGCATAACAACTGAAACATGCAGGTAATAAGGTTATAAAATGCATTACACAAGTGTGCAATCAGCATACATATAACTCACACATGACAGAACCTGCATAATAAAACCTTCAGTCTTGTTTTACATACAGCCGCTCCATCCGACTTCCACAACAGCATCAACACTAGATTTTGCTCAGCTGTTCATAAATATGCATATAAAATAATCTGTCTCTATTTGTCAAATAAGCATCACAATTCACAAATACAGCCTGCGGATGATTCGATGACGCACACACAGCCAGAACCAAGCTCTAATCACCAGTGCGATAGCAATAATCCTATTTAATTGTCAAAAACTTCAATTAATTTGCCCGTTTTGATCAGTTTTCATTATTTTAAACTTCATAATGAAGTTTACCTTAGTCCCAATAATTCATTGTAATGAGTTCTAATGACACACATTATATTGATGTAATCTATTCTGATGAATGCTACATTGGATGCCTGTACAGCTCTTGTATCAGTGTATGACATAGCCGTCCATTCTTCACCCACTCCAGAACGCAGATACATATCACCCCAAAAGAGGAAAATGAACGATGGTCATTAAAAAGCAAACTGAATCACAACGGAATCGTAAAGCACTAGATTCATCTTTACGGCCTTTAAATAGCCAAGTCGATGGCATTACCACGGGATGATAAGCCGAGTGGCGTCAGGGCCCTTGGAGGAGACCTTGCTGGTATCTGGCCAATGGAAAATGTGCATTGGAAATGAGCACCACACAAATAATGGTGAAGTATTGCAGCAAGCCGCTCAACTGAATGCCAAATCCTTGTGGAAATACTAAATATAATGCAGGCCACATTGGTCATCAACTGCATTCCTCATAACAGCGAAGACTAAATAGCTGGAATATTGGACATTTTTAAGTCGGGTCAACATAGCTCACAATAATCATCAGCGAAGAGATGACCACGATTTACACAAAATATTCAGAAGGTAAAGATATATATAGCAACTGTAGAATCAGTGTAGATTAGCCTTCACTGTAAGATATAGTGACAGCAGTGATGATCGTTATAATTTATCATCAGTAAGTTCTGGAAAATTTTGATGATCCATCGTCTTTTGGTAATCGATTTTAGTCAGAATACATTCCCCACTTCAAATTTGATAAAAAAGTTGTTTTAAAACTTACATTTATTGTTCTGTTTCTTGTGTTTTGGTGATATTTCAAAACTGCATTCAAAATGACTAAAATCGATCATCGGTTGGTTATTCGAAGGAATGATCGATTGAGAAAATTCTCGATAATTATGTATATGACCTAAATATTGTGAGCTTGTGTTGGTCACAAAGGTGATCAGGAATGGTGTGCATTTGAAATTCTGAGCATTTTCTTTTGCATTTTCACATGTCACCTGCAGACGGTAGCCTTTGTTCGCTCTGGAACATTGTCAACTTCCCAAGGAACAAGCAGCTGTTGCATACACTCACACAATAGCATGCATGCTGAGGCCTTCCCTTTTCAACCAGGATGGAGAGAACCAGTCCTTCATTCACAGGATCTGCTCAGCGCTCATGCAGTCAGATAACGCCATGGACAGTGCGAACACACTTTATTCACTATAACATTGAAGATGTCCAACTTGGTCTTCATAAGTTCACATGGAAATCAGATAATAACAACTAACTTTAGGTTTACACAGAAATACTCATTCAGGGATTTATTTCAATGCAATCAAGATTCGAAATAAATTCTTTATCCTTTAACATATCCTCACAACACCAACAAAAAGTGACATTACTGACAGTTGCTGAAAATACAGAAGGCAGAAGTTCCCAAGGAAGGCTTTGTAATGTGTCTTGTCTTCAGTGAGTGCTGTTAACAAGCAAGTGACCATTTGGCATTAACACTACAAGGCAAGCTGGCACAGGAACAAGAGGCTAAAAGGCTCCACAGCTGAGCAATTACCTGAGCATGTTTTAGCCATCAGGTGATAATTGCAGGAAATTAGCAGCTCATGCAATAACAGTCATTAACAGGTTGACTGCAAATCAATTAGGGCTGGTTCACCACTGTACAAGTGCAAATTGTTCATACATGTCATCACTTCACTCAGCTTTTTGACTGTATATAATATATTATAAGGCTGGTGCTTATGAATAACCAGGCATCAGTTTTTTAATGATAGCACAAGACATTGCCTGAGGGTTCTTGGGATATATGTAACACACATGTAGCTCAACCCATGTCCATGCAAGAATATGTCAGAACCCAGAACAACAGTTATAGCCAATATTGGCCACCTAAATGATGAATCACATCAACTATTTATGGCATAAGTTGCATTACCATGGAATACAAGAAACCAGAGTCACCATAAATAGAAGCAATGTCTAATATGCCAGTATTCAGAAATTGTAAGACAGATGACTGCTCGGCCACATACATCGAGTAGACCGGATATTGCAGGACTTCTGGTTGACTTCTGGACAGTGCAGTTGTAATACATTTGTGGACAAGAAGGACACCTTTTTAGCTGCATCGGTTGCCACCTCCATCGGTTGACACCTTCTGGAGGGCGCTGCCAAATTAGATAGTGTGTGTCTGAAGTGGCCCCTAGCCATCGTTAGAGCACTGAGGTAATTTTCTCTGCTAGGAGATGTGGCAGCAACCTTACCATCATCCCAAGTCATACCATGACAAAATGGCCCATAACCTTTGCTAATTCATGAATACTTAATTAACTGACCCAGTTTTTGCACAGCCAATCAGGGACTGCTACATCACAGTTTGAAATTGTTGCTTCTGTTTCACACAGTTACAAATGGAGAAATTGTGTATTGTTGAAAGGTGCTATCACAGTTCCGAAAATTCCATTGAATTATGTATTTTCACAGTTCTGAAATGAAACTGTTTGAAAGTTTGCTTGTTTTACACTGTTTTTCTTAGTTGCCAGTAATCCTCTAAGTGTCCATAATCAGACTAAATCTGCCTGCAAAATGCTTATGACCTAAATAAGCGGCCAATCACAGAAGAGGTTGGAAATAGCAGAAAGCCCTGTCCATTTTAGCAGGGCTTGCGTGGGGAGGATGCAACCTTACAAGCAACTCCATACAAGCAACTCCAGACAGGCTGTTGAGTCAGTGAAGGCAAAAATAAGATGGAGAAGCCAACAAACCACAAACGCCATCAGACACATTTCGACCCTCTATGTCCTCCGCTAACCACCTAATGTCCATATCACTCATGCAGGTATTCCAACAAAGAAACACAGGTACATTATGTCATCATAACAGCAGTACAGTGCCTAAGTAATAAGGGCTAATTACACCAAACCGAAGGGATACAACCCATGATAGCCCAGAAATATGTTCATCCGAAGTATTTCAATTAGGACCCTAAGCGCAGCCACAGTCACAACAAAAACAAGAAAAGTGAATTACCATGCATCTAATCACTTCCAATATGTGACGACAACGAACGACTGATGAGGAATATATTGAAATTTGTTTGCAAAATTCATAAAGCGAGTCATTAATCTTCATATATGAAGCAAAGGACTTCTGAATTTCCTTCAGGAGACCAGAGGCAGGGAATGCTGTTACGCTGACACAAAGTTCATAGCTCCTCAGGCTATGTTGTATGACAATGGTAAAAATGAGGAAGAGGACACCAAAAGGAGAAGAATTCATGGACAAAAACATGGTTTGGCACTGCGACAATTATATCTTTTGATCTTCTTAGGATATCCATCTATATTATTTGCTGTTCTAATGGCATCTCTACTTCGGCGTCTCACGATCTCTTATTAGCATCTCTCCGCTAAGATTCCTCATAGACGCAACATAAACAGAGCAGCATGGAGGGAAATATCAGGTGTGGCAGGAATCTATTGAATTTCGTGAGAATGAGGGAATTATCTTTGAGCAGAAAGCACCAGGACAAACACAGAGGAGCAGATGGAGAGGTCCAATTACTTTGAGCCAAAGAAGAGAAGCAGCTTTCTCTTAGCCGAGAAAATTAGGAACGTGAGGGTGTCGGGTTGTTGCTCCGAAAGCAGCCAAACACTATGGACTCACAGTTCCACACTCATCGCAGTCCAGACTTGCTGACTTGCTAGATTGTTTTTGCAGACAACAAACTGGGACTGAAGACGTGAGGTTTATTAGACTCGTTGATGAGAAAGGATTAACGAATGAAGTCATTAGAGGCAGGGTGAAAGAATCACTCTTTTCTTCAACAATAATGCAACATAATATTATATATTACATATATATATATAAATATGAAGGTCGAAACACTCTTCAGGAGTTAAAGAAGATAAATAATGTTGTGTTGCTAACTAATAAAGTAAATTCTTCTTGTTGTCAATCGGGCTTCGGTATTCACATTTAGACAAATTTACATCACTCTGTGACAGCTTTTGCGTACGAGCTCGAGAAGTTCAGTTTCATATAAATGCAGATACATACAAAGTCTTTTGGCCAAATGGCAGAAAGCTGAAATAGTGTGGGATGTTTCACTTGTTCGCCAGAAAGAGAATGGAAAGGAGAGGAATGTAATGTCTCCAGGGAATGACAATGCACGATCTAATGCAGAGCGCTTGACATCTAAAATTCACTTTCAACCGACATGCACACTTCTTGCAAAGTTCTTAAGTGAATTGCTCCACTTCTCGAGGAAGGCCACGACAGTTCGATTGATTAGTTCTAAGCAGCTGCGCAGGGTCAATGACATCTTCTCAGCCTCAAGATCCTTTTAAGTGAAGAAAAGCCCACACGACCAACCCTTTCATCCCCGCTCAGCACGGTTTAAGTAGAATTTAAGCCGATTTGAAGGATTCGCAGCACAAGGTTAGGCGCTTGGTAATGCAACCTTCAGATAGACACTTCAATTCTGGAAATGCAGCCCATCTAAATCTATGAGAATTTCAAGAAATATGACAAACGGCATTGTGCATGCACGAAACATGACAATTAATGATTGTTGTAAAACTTTTGAACAGAAATGTCATCAGAAATCCTTCCATGCACCAGTAAATAATTTTGCATGTAAACAGTATCCAGTACCATTTTCATGAATTCAACATGTAATTTCATACTTAACAAATAGAGAAAGACAACAAATCATGTGAACAATCAAACTGAATACTTCGTATTACTTTCATCATAATGAAAACTGAATGCAGAAACGTGACATCATGTCAATGCAATGAATACGAAGTAAATGTTGTGACAATTGCAAAATGAGTTGGTGAAAAAGCAATACGTGATACAAAATATGAAACAAAATATTGTGAGAAAAACACAACCAGGTAATTAAGGATGAAATGATAGGATGAAATGATGGACAGAAACGTGACATGGAACAGGAAAATAACAGAAGTCATTTGGGATAGAGTATCCATAGCAGTATCTGGAATTACAGTTTATAGTGACACAATTTCAAGAACATCACCAGGCAGATTAGGATGTAAACAACTGTATAGCTAAACTGATTCCAATTGTGTACTAGAAGTAACAGGACACAGAATCAGAGTAATAGACACCTTGTTATGGACATTGCAACTGTTGAACATATTCATAGTAACAGTCATATTAAGTCTCCTCTAGGTACTCCTAATACCATTGCACATACAATGCAAATAAAATGCTGGAAATGTGTCAGAAACAAAATGGTCTGTTGTAATAAATAAACTAAATTATTGCCAACACATCAAACTGAAGTTAATATTCACCAAGCAACATCTTATAAATATGTAAAATGACTCCTAGACTTCGAAGTGAGCAAACATACTAAAGAAACCTTCAATGTGGTGCATGCAATTGGCAATTCCAATCCGTTCAAATTCTCCATTGATCAAAGCGATAACACAAGACTGATTTCTGAAAGAGCCGCTTTTCCACAATAGCCATCCCTCGCTTGCTTAACCCTGCGTTTCTCAAGGTTGTTGGTTTTCGTGGGAATTGACAGAGGCGATTAGTCTGCCGCAAGGGAAAAATACAAGGAGATATATAACCTCATACTATACATCAACATCAATAGCAGACAAATTGAACGCCATTGCCCTGGGCTTTTCATACTTCTGCGATTGGAAGTCAATAAATGAAGAATATATTTTAAATATCCCAGATAGAATCAAGAAATGTCGTTTAAATTAAAGTCAATAATTCGAGTCATGTGACAAATATTGTAAGTAACATGACCTAAAATAGCTCCAGTAGTTCCATTATGTTAACCATCTTGGCATATGATATAGAATTGTGAACAAGGAATCTTTCAGAAGGAGGCAAGAATGTGGACATGCTGCAATGGCAATGAAGGCAAGAACAACAGACATGTTTCCACATCTCACTCAATTTCCATCCATTTCCATGGCATTTCCCAGGCATTCTCCACCTCATAAACAGAGCAAACAGGAGCCAGTCCGAGCCACAGGAGCCAGGAAACACCATGGAGACACAATCTTGGCGAATGAGGAGACACCGTGATGGTTTATTTGTATTCAGGGAAACCAAGCCTGGCCATCCATCACAATCTTGCCGTAGTAAACTGCAAATAGTGGTTAGTTACAATGAAGCTCCTTGCATAATACCAATCTATGGACGAATCATTCGCGACTGTAAATTGCTTCATGTATCCGATAGACAGAAAATTCAACAGATCCTATCAGATCCCCCAGGATGTAGCAATCTAATCATGTAATTTGCATGGGAAACATGCAAACGACAAACAAACTTTAATTAGGGCGTGTTTTGCCAGGGGCTATAGTGTTCCTTGGTGTAATTGCTGGGATATCACCATATAGGCTGATAGGCCAGTGATGGTTGGCCAAGGCTGAGGCAGAGGAACAGCCACAAAGCTGATCTGATTGGGCGGATGTCGCATCAAGCCCTGTAATTCAATGCACCCACGATGATTGGGTTAATAAGAGTCGGATGCAGTGAATTTGGGAGTCTTTGAAGAAGTCCGCGAGTTTCATTTGGAGCAAGGTTCCATGAACAACAGCCCTACTCCGGGTCGGTCCATGGAATATCAAGGAAACCTCAGCCCACAGACTCAGCAGCTTCAGCGCAGAGTGGCAGATCTGAGTAGATCATTAAAGTCAACACACAACTTCCACAAAAAGGACGCCAAAGCCTGCATGATGAGGCATTTCCTCAAATTTTCCTCAGACAAGTTTAATCTTATCAATTTCCAAGCCTTGCTGGGAATAACAATCAGCCTGGCATCTCCCCAGGAACAAGTGCACTGATTGCTGCCATAGAATAACTTCTGAATAAGAGCAATAAGTTTATTGGAAAAGATAATGCTCAATTTTAATATAAACATAATAATGTCACAATGGGAAGTACTACATTATATTTACCATTGTGTGTACCTGGGTAGTTCTTGAATGCAGGATCGAAATACCCTATGTTGAATTCATGACAATCAATACGTCAGAGAATGTCTTAGTTGACATGGACTCCAGGACTCTGTCATGGGGATTAAATTAAAACACTAAGCCTTCGCTAATTCTTCAGAGAGATCAATACGCTTTTACGACACAAAGAAAATGTCTCGTTATCAGGATTAATCTCTTGAAGACCTGTCAAATAATAGAGAAAGTTTATTTCTTACAAGTCGGTGACTGACCGAACATGCATGGCATAATATAATGATTCAATGAATCGTCTTTTAGGCTACGCACAAATATATATATATATGAAAGATATTGATCTCAAATTTCCAAAATAGAGGCTTAAGTCAAGGAGCAATGTACTTCTACAGAGACGTTTTTGATATTCGGATAACTATTGCTCTCCAACACAAGGGTACGTGATCATCTCCTATTCTTACCATGACAAGAGTTTGCAAAACAACCGTCATTACATCCAAAGAAGATGCCTCTCCCCGCATGAGTATCATCATAAGGAATTAGGAAACGCCATTACAATGATTGATATAGATGTGAGCTGCACCCAGTTGCTACCGGCCAATTATGGGAATAATGCCTGGCAATAAGATATCATAACTCATCCCAAACAGCCTTGTGATCACGACAAATCATGCCATTATGATGATTATAAGGAAGCGGAACAACTCAATTGTTGCAGGCAAAATACACCACTATCCAACAAATAATCATATATCACAATGTCATGAGGCATTCAGAATCTATACAGCCAAGCGGTTGAAGATCCAATGGTTAACATTGCCATTTCTACAAAAGGACATAGGTTCCATCCTTGTTCCTAAGATTCATTTGGAAGGCTAAGTAGGGTAGTAAATCAGGAATCAGCAATGGGTATGACGTTGAATTGAGCCTTTCTTCACTTCACCTTAGTATGGAAGTCCCCTGCATTGTGATCTCCTTGGGTTGCTACTACTTCAAGAAACATTTCCTCCTCTTCTTGTTGTAAGTAAGTAAGTAAGTAAGCAGTAAGTACTTACTTACTAACTTACTTAATTCTTCTTGTTAATGCTCATCATACACACCACATGTGGTGATATTATAATATCATGAGTCTAAAAGCATGTTTATGTGCATCTGTGCCTGTGGCCAGTGTTTATTTACAACTCTGCTGCTGGCAGAGATCCTTTTACGTCTTCAGGAAATGTCCAACTGTCCGGCATATATTGAAAAGTCTAGGGATGCACCGATACCACTTTTTCATTTCCGATCTGATATCATCACTGCTTTTTGTTGCTGATATACCCAATATCCATTACCATTCCGATACCGATACCATTGGATAAATATGGAGCAGTGCCGTCGATCCGATACCCATACTGCTTTGAGTGCCGATAGTATCGGTATCGGAACATCTGTAGAAAAGTCGGCTTGTTATAACAGCATTTTAGCTTCATCTGATTGGTTGTTTTTCACCAGGTATTATTCATGAACTAGTCAGATGAGAGCAAATACTTCATATAGCAATCGAAAAAGGAGACCTTAAAATCGGGTGTCTTTTAAAACAGCCGTAGTGTTCACAAATCAGTGTTAGTATAATGATGTATTATACACAATAATCGTATCTCATACATCATTATACCAAAACTAATATATATTTGCAATTGCCTTTGCCATTGGTCACTTGAGATCTGTTGACAACTGCCATAACTCATTGGCTATTGATGGAGTGGCCTCAGTCACAATTGTTGGCAGTTGGCTGATGACAAACAACAAAAGATAAGAGGCAGAAATGTACTTGTGTCATGAAGGGGGAATATGTATTCTACAACAAAGGTCTAAAAATAAGAACGCTATGGATTCTAGAAACTCACATGACCATCAATATCGGTAACTAAACCAAGGAGCATAACAAGAAATATTTACTACAGGAGCAGAACAGATTCTCATGAGAAATGAGAAATTGCTACAACTTTTTAGCAACCGTTCAAATAGCCTACCATAAATACTCAGAAATTTCGCAGAGTATTCTCCAATTTCCATCAATCCCAAAATAGGCGGAAACGTGGAGCGAACACTTGAGATTCACACAGAGGCCGAACAATGCAACAAAGAGAAGTATGATGAATAATGCAATAGCACAGTCTGTATCAGGGGCATTCCTGCTGACATTGCAAAAGAGCAATACTGTCATCGCATAAACAATCATCTAAACCGGTCATTTCCCTCCAAGCTCCCCTGGTCAGTGGCTTAAAATGCCCCTCCACACGTTTTATGGACAATCCAAGGCAATATGAAGACATAAACACTGGACTCTTCTAATGCAAGTTATTAGTCTGTGGCAGTCAGCCTGCAGCCCACAGTTAGAATACTTAAAGGGTTACTACCAATGTCTACCATACATTAAGACAGATGTGAGTGCTGATTTAAGATTCCACCCACACCTGAATAAGGTTGGGTGGCAATATAATACTTTTAAAGTGACACAATAAATATACACCTCCTATGCTTTCGAGTTTCGATAAAATTTTGTTTCAATTTTTGAAAAAATTGTTGGTCCTTAAAGTGGGAAAATATGCAGTGCCGCCTGATGGTAAGTGAAATGGGTGATGCTTTGCCATTGGGGCAATGCTACACATCCTCAACCAAACTGCTTGTGGAAGAAAGCATGCTCATCGCAAGAGAAGAAAACATATGGGGTCACAAATGATGATAGTTTAGGCTTGTGGGGCACAAATGGCTGCCAATTTTATTTGCTTTACAAACAGTTACATACATATGGGTCAAAATCATTGGTAAGTCTATAGAGCATGTAGGTGAAACCCTCTTCCCATTGAAATTACATTGGCCCTGTGTCTCACTTACTTATCAAAGACTTTGACCAATACCTAACTTTAAGTACCGCAGAGAAATTTAGCAGCAATCGTTATCCCACTGTTGCCTTAAATATTGTCCTTAATGACCCAATATGTTTTCATCTCATCGGAGGAGAATTCATGCTTCCAAAAGCAGTTTAGTTAAGGATGTTTAGCATTTGCCGAAATCTTACCCAATGGCAAAACATCACCTTTTTCACTTTAAATACTAACACACGCCACTGTATATTCAAAGTCAATAACATCAAAGGATCTAGAGCAGGCGATTGAGTTCCAGTCAGCTTATTTATATCTATAAGTCAAATATATGTATCTATAATAGTTTTGAACTTTACCAAGTACTCAACTGACCCAATAAGCTGAATGTACGGCATTATTGGATTGACACATGTTCTGTGGCTGTCGAAAGAGGAAGCAACATGCCTCAGCAGTGAACACAATTGATCAGGAACTTCTACATACAAGGCTAATCCAATAGAGCACTCGATAAGTCAATATCAAAACATGGGACACTGCTGGGTGACTGAGAACTGAGTACAAGAATTTCAAACAACCACAACTTACAGATGACAAACCCAAGGGAATCAAACATATCACTTTTCCAAAGCTAACCAAGCTCATAGACCAATGTTTTAATAATAACAGATAATCTCCACTGAAAACTGAAGTATAGACAGATATAACATCAATTGTAGAAAGTTATCCAGTTAGATAAACGACTTGAAACCGTACAAGATAGCAGATAGACTGAAAGACAGACCCTTGGTTCTGAAGGTCAACAGGATGGCAGGCCTCCTTATGATGTGGAGACCTTGAAGAGACTAAATCAGCTAGACTGGAGACAGGCTAATACAACATTGATATTATGTGTTGCAAGACAAATCCAACATAACATCCAACATAACATTTGACCTAACTGAGCTCCATTACAATCAGAGACAGTCTTAGTCAGTACACACTCCACAGTGTCCATACATTTGTCAGTCTCTGTGACACTTCACACAGTTCAGCACAAAGTTCTGTGCCAAGTGGTGGTCAATGTTTTGCGACAAGAATCAGTGCATATTCTATTTTGCGGATCTATAGAAGTAAAATATTTGTCCTCAGTAAATAAGGAGAGTGGGCAGCGTACAAAGGAGTCCCTGGTGTTGACAAAGCTCTTGTTGAGGACGTTTAACGTATCGGACGTGTGGTCACTTGAGGTATAACCCATCAACTGACCACAAACCGCAGCCACTGTGCAGACAATTATTATGGCAATACCAACTGCTATTTTAATTTAAACATGCCAATATCAAGCATGATTATTTTTAAGTATTTTGTGGTCAGATCGCTGAGGTTGGACCTTCCTCAGATTCTAGGGCATGACGTAAGTTCAAGTAACCAATACAAAAGGCACCCATGTAAGCGGAGAGGCCTAAATCAGTGGATCATGACATTGTCACAATGACAAAGCCAACTTCAAAATATATTTTTTAAAAACATAATATTCTGAAATTCTATAACAAAAGTGCAAGCTTGCGTCAGGCAAATACAATCCATGAAGATTTCACACTTGTTGAAAAATATATTACATGAACGCTCTGTCGCTCAATAGCGACAAATACTAATTTACGGCTGAAAGGACGCATGAACTTTATTTTCTGCTTATTATACAGTCGGATGAATTACAAGGAGACCTAAATTTCCAAATTTCCAGTGCAGTGAAATGTGTATAATATAGTGCGTACAAGTGCTGTGTGAAATGGCACACACCTTTTGTACCTTTAAAGTTTTGTGAGAAGAAAATGCCACACACGAATGACACTACCTTTTATTACAATACATATTGATACAATATGAATATTCAACACCAAAAATGTGTTGTCTTGCAAAATGTTACAGATTGTAAGAAGAGCTATGGAAAGAGGTCTGCAGTACTTATAGGCCAATAGGCTATATACCAGGTAATACCTAGGTACAAATTTGGACAAATAAGAGTCCAGATACAATCTAAACCTTTGACAAAAAGTTTTAGTTGATCCATACGCAAGACTCTGAATAGGGAAGATCAAAGACAGGCCCTCAAAAGAATCACATTGATTATGCAGAAGCCTCCTCCATGCCAAAATGTTCTTTTTGAAAGTTGACTCTTAAGACCTGACAGTCTGGAGATCAGCCAACTCACTGGGCCAATCAGCTGTCTTGGGAATCCACGGCAGTTCATTGACTAATCACCTTGCTGTCATGCAGCTATGGGTAGTACAGGTATCTCTTTGATGGCGGCACAATGTTAGGCGACCATTGTCTATGCCCATATACATTGCACGACATGCGCGTATCTAATAATAATTCACATTTTTAAAATCTGGCCGAACGATTGGAAGTTGGAACACACTTTCAACAAAATGCACAATCCTTCTAATTACTGTCCTGGACCAATGTCATTCTCCATTGACAATTAAGAACTTATTTCTTCTTTTTTTTTGGATGATGTGCTCAAACTCCCTGGGGAAAAGAACACTCAACTTTCACATAAATGACCGTTAAAGGCTTAAAGCTGCAAAAAATGTAATTTCTGCAGTAAGAACGACATCTTTTGATCTTCTACTTTAAAATTATTCAGACAAAATCTGCCTGAAATCTGGCAGCTGCTTGAATAACTTCAGATTTTTTCGGAACTTTAAAATGACTATTTTTATAATGGCACCAGCCTTTATAGTAAAATGACCTGTTTTAGCATAGATCTAACATTGTAATGTCCATATATGCACAAATTGAATATCTCAAGATAGACACCAATTTTGTTTTTTGCCTTGTTACACTTTTAAACATAATGTATCTTACTTCCAGTAGTCCTAAGGAATATTTTTGAGCAACTACCAGTGACTAGAAATTTTGCCAGGCTAACATGGCGAAACATGGAAGAAATGAGCAGCAAAGGGGCCCCCAAGGCCCCTGTGGACCGTTTGTGCCGATTTTTTGGTAGGAAGCAATTTTCACTGGCCCTTTACGCACAGGACATTGAAAATGTTAATGGTATGAGATTCCTTTTCAATCAAGAAAAGATTGCACATGCCGCAAAAACTTGCCATCCAAACTGGAAAGGATTGCACATGCCGCAAAAACTTGCCATCCAAACTGGAAAGGATTGCACATGCCGCAAAATCTTGTCATCTAAATTGGAAAGGATTGCACATGCCGCAAAAACTTGTCATCTAAATTGGAAAGGATTGCACATGCCGCAAAAACTTGTCATCCAAATTGGAAAGGATTGCACATGCCATAAAAACTTGTCATCCAAATTGGAAAGGATTGCACATGCCGCAAAAACTAGCCATCCAAACTGGAAAGGATTGCACATGCCGCAAAAACTTGTCATCCAAATTGGAAAGGATTGCACATGCCACAAAAACTTGTCATCCAAATTGGAAAGGATTGCACATGCCGCAAAAACTAGCCATCCAAATTGGAAAGGATCGCACATGCCGCAAAAACTTGTCATCCAAATTGGAAAGGATTGCACATGCCGCAAAAACTTGTCATCCAAATTGGAAAGGATCGCACATGCCACAAAAACTTGTCATCCAAATTGGAAAGGATTGCACATGCCGCAAAAACTTGTCATCCAAATTGGAAAGGATTGCACATGCCACAAAAACTTGTCATCCAAATTGGAAAGGATTGCACATGCCGCAAAAACTAGCCATCCAAATTGGAAAGGATTGCACATGCCGCAAAAACTTGCCATCCAAATTGGAAAGGATTGCACATGCCGCAAAAACTTGCCATCCAAATTGGAAAGGATTGCACATGCCGCAAAAACTTGTCATCCAAATTGGAAAGGATCACACATGCCACAAAAACTTGTCATCTAAATTGGAAAGGATTGCACATGCCGCAAAAATTTGTCATCCAAATTGGAAAGGATTGCACATGCCGCAAAAACTAGCCATCCAAATTGGAAAGGATTGCACATGTCGCAAAAACTTGTCATCTAAATTGGAAAGGATTGCACATGCCGCAAAAACTTGTCATCCAAATTGGAAAGGATTGCACATGCCGCAAAAACTAGCCATCCAAATTGGAAAGGATTGCACATGTCGCAAAAACTTGCCATCCAAATTGGAAAGGATTGCACATGCCGCAAAAACTTGCCATCCAAATTGGAAAGGATTGCACATGCCACAAAAACTTGTCATCCAAATTGGAAAGGATTGCACATGCCGCAAAAACTTGCCATCCAAATTGGAAAGGATTGCACATGCCGCAAAAACTTGTCATCCAAATTGAAATGGATCGCACATGCCACAAAAACTTGTCATCCTAATTGGAAAGGATCGCACATGTTTGTCATCCCATTGGTCTTTGAAAGACAGAGCATCAAAGTTTGAGGACCGCAGGAGGGTTAAGGTATGTGGACACTGGACCTCCATTAGGACATCTATGTACAGTGTCTGTATTTTTGATGGTATAACTATAGATCCTCAAGTGCTCAAACGTTTCCTTCGGCTCGTTTATCTGAATTGTTGTGGGAGAGTGGAGTGAGTTCAGGTCACCTCCTCTCAGGCCATTTGTTTCCTATAATTATGTCATCAGACAATAATGTTGGCCAAGTAGCACTTGTGTAAGTTGTGTTATGTTATACCAACTGAGATTACCCTTGATTGTGGAATAAGACAACTGCCAGGGTGGCCTGGGGTGGCCTGGGGCATGTTGAATCAGCTGCAAGAGAGGAATTGGCAATCCCTTACATCGATGACTTGCAGAATACCCCCAGGGTAGAAGTCACTGTCCAATTCTCCTTGGCCTTGGGTCCTGGATTTCTCAGACACAGGGTCAGCTAAGCAAATACAGTCCAGGAGGCCCTAGGTCTAAGGAGGGACAAAGTTTCTTGGAATTTGGGTTATCGTGAAGAACTTCATATAGCTTAGAGGTAAAAAGAGCCTGTGTTCATACACTTCCTAGTTTCTACCACCAGTTTTCACCGGGTATTTATGTCCACAGCTGAACAAGCCCGATTTATTTCACAGGCCCAAGATTTCAGGCGGCGGTAATTTTCCTTATAGCTCTTTGCAGGTAGGCGGTCCATCGGGAAAAAAAAGTTCTTCTTTTCAATTTGCAAACTGGCTTTGCTACGTCATACATAAACTTTTACCTGTTGGTTTCTTAATCTTAAAAGGTGCATTATGATACCTCAAATAAGTTAACTGGTTTGTTTATTGACACCTTTGCTGCCAGATATATGTGCTGAATGATTGGATTAAATGATAAGTGACACTAACAAATCACAAAATCATTTTTAATCCAGTGACATCACAAGACCAAGTTGAATTTGTTAATTTTGAACTGTTTGAGACGCTTTCACGCAAAGAGCTCTAACTAGTCTAAGGCTACAAGATGTGGAAAGACGCTCAGAGCTCTTCAAGTCATGAATGCCAAAATAACATGACATCCATGGCTCGTTCTGAGAACATTGCAATGTAACGTTTTCCACATCTTCTCAGAGGAAAATGTTCTCACGAATAAAGGTACGTAATTGTAGTTATAACTTATAAGTGATCAGTAACTCCGTAAGATTTTCATAGACCCAAAATATAACGACACAAATTGTCGCAATAAGGCGCTTTTCCCAAGGCAATGACAAACTTCATATCGACATAAATTCCAATTCAGATTTGAATTATGATCCTATCCATCTTTTGAGGATTAAAAGCAAGATTTTAAATCTGCATAAGCCGCAGGGTGATCAATCTTCATTCTGGCAATGATGAATTTCTCCTCTGGACAATTAATCAATCCACCTTTGACAAAAAGTTATAAATATGATAAAATATTATGAAAACTGGGAGATATACATACCGGTGAGACAATTCTGTTTATTTCATAATAGCCCTATCCAATAAATAGAAAATAATTGATTCGTGCAATCTATTCTCCACAGCAATGTATCGGGGAGGGGGGGATAACATGTGGATATCCATGGCTTTTCCTATTTCTCCCATGTTAATTTGGGGGGGGGGAGGCTATACATTCCACTGATTCTCCAGTACAAACAGCTCCATAATCAATTGATCAATGTATTAAAACAGAAGAATTTAGACATCAAAGCCCCCTCACAAAATCATCTGTAGCATGATTGTATGTACCAAGAGGAAAAATTGCAAAATTTATGATACAATGTGGATGTCAAACTTTTGAAACAACCATCAAAAATAAATTTCTCAAAATTCATCAATACTTAGTATCCAAATTATTGATTGGCTCTGACATAAGCTACAATAACAAGCTAATGATAAGGTACCGTAAGAATAAACGACTGGGGAGGGGTGAGAGTTTTTCCTGAGGGGTTACAGTGTACTAACTTTTCATACGTGTTTCGGCGGAGGGGTACTAATTTTTTACAACATACATGTCTATGGTATGAAATTTGAACATAATAAAAAAATGATAGACATACGAAAAAGTGTGCAAATCAATGCGCAATTGTCCAATTAGTGCACAAAACAATACAGTGCCGCCTGTATTAAGTGAAACGGGTGAAATGCTGCCATTGCCGCAATGCTAAACATCCTCGACCAAACTGCTTGTAGAAGCATCAATTCTCATTCGATGAGAGGAAACATATTGGGTCATAAAGGTCGATATTTTAGGCATGTGGGATTACAATGGCTGCCAACTTCCTTTGCTAAATCGTTAAGGCCAAAAGATGGTTAAATCAAGCGAACCACACTTCAGTCCTGGGTGGCGAATCTTCGGGAATCTTAATTCATCAAAATTTTTAGAAGCATGAAAGATTGAGACCAGATCTGCACATCTTCCAGAATCTAGAATCCAGATGCTAAGGTAAAGTAAGTGTAAGGTTGTTTACTTCACACTGCAGTTATTAGAGACCTCTTATGTTCATATGGAGACACTTGTCACACATGAAAGAGATACAGTTTTAAAACTTCTTTTTTAAAACTATTTTTTCTTTATTAGCCTTATTGCACAAGAAATCTATCAAATTGTAAAGGCTTTGCATTGTATGATAAAGCCAATTTAATATCTGGCAGATCTCTGGGACACGTCTGCAAGAGGTCGCAGCAGTAATAAGTGACGTCACCACGTGACGTGTCACATTCCGGAGTTATGTGCTACTGTTTCCAAGGCAACCAAGGTGATGCAATGTTTGGCTATCAAATGGTTTCTATGGAAACAGGTTTAACACATTCTGAAGCAAGCAGGACCGTCTGAACTGACTGAAGATATAAATTTATCACAGCATATATATTTATATATTTGTACTTCCAATGGTCTTCCATGAAACCAAAAGCTGATGCAAATCACACAATCTGGTCTCCATGTAGGCTAATCAGCTAATGCTGGCTAAGACAAAACACAATCTGTAAATTATCTGTTGTTTCAAGTATTTAAAAATTTTCCAGTTGACATTATGATAGTGACATGCTCCACCAAAATGAGTTCAAAGTAAGCAATCTATATTTCCCAGAAATGAGCAAAATGTGTCAAAAGGTCTTTTTGGGCAGTCTTGAAATAAATAATATCTGCTTGAGGTAGGCTATCTCTTGATTTTGGAATAAAAAATATTTGGGCACTTTGCAAGCTTGAAATGAATAATACCACCGCCGTTACCACAAAATAAATAAATTTGCAGCGGAGGAAAACTCCAAGAAATTGAATGGTCGCCCCTTACAGGATGTTACAGGATACAGGGGGAAGGGTAGATGGAGTATCATCCCCAGAGTGATGAAGTCCATTATCCAGGGGGAGGGGGTATGAAAATGAGCTGTGTAATATTTGAATGGCCCCTTGTGTTGGCAATCTTATTCATGTTATTTAAGCAAAAAAGAGAAAAACTAATATTCATCATTTATCAATATAGGCCTGTATAAATTGGAAAAGTCAAGTTACCAAAAATCAATTCCGTTTCTTAAAAATGCCACAAAGGCACTTTTAATAATTTAATAGAGAAATCCTTTGGAAAAAATCTTTGAAAACTATTTTAAATATTTAAGTTTACAATGATGATAAATTCAAGTAACAGGTAATTACGAAAGAGTATTTTTAGAGTCCTAAATTATTCATGGCTGTTTCCGGGGTTATTATCAAGTTAATCAAATCGTAATTCTCTGCAAAATGTGAAGCAGACATGCAACTTTGCCAACTTCATCTAAAAGCACTGATTCCAGGAATCACATTAAACAACTCGCTGAAATCAATTTCCAATTTGGATGAAACTTTACAAAAATTCCTAGACTCAAATTACATTTAAATAATGATATGATTAAAGCATCAGCCCATGGTCATCAACTCATGAAGTACAACCCTGTTTTTCTTGGCTTAGCTGAAAAATAAGCTCCCTATTATGACAAACATAACCAGAGGGCCCAATATGACAGGAGACAGGGTTTCTCCCACTCAAAACTGTGGGTTGGGGTATCCCCCCCTGACTCTTTCTCACAGTCACATACATACATGTGTCTGTATGATGATTATGATATTGATATTAGGGGGAGGGGTACTCACTAAGACTTAGTAAGAGTAAAAAGGTATATAGAGGCACTGCTAGATGGATTAGAATGGTTTTGGTTTTTTGACAATTCAGATTAATTTGGAAACGGTTTTTGGAGTGCTTTTTCCTAGCCATTAGCCACATTAGCATTGGCTAATGCAACCTATATGTGGCTAATGAAAATCACATATGTTGCATGCAAATTAGCCACACATGCATGCATTTCACTCAAAATAGGCCTTTGTGGCTAATTGCATTTTTGTCTAAGGAAAAGTACTGTTTCAACTTTCTGCAACCCCTTCATGTTTGGTATCCTTAGAATCGGCTTGAAGAGACGATTAAAATGGTTTATTCAGCATATAGATCAAAATGGTTCCGAAAAAATTTCAATGAAGGATTAAAATGGTTTCTCGTTTTGCCACTTTTGGAGTCGTTTCCGGATTAGAATGATTCTGGTTTTCAAAATTGCCCTGGCGCATCCGTATAATACACAGTCCGGGAAGTACCTCCCTGGGGATATGTCCTGCATTCTGGTGACTTTCAGTCAAGAAATGTTAAGGTTAAGGACCATTCCGAATTTATGACTTGTGTGGGGGGGGGGGGGACTTCTGCCCTGCCTTGAATGTGTATTTCAAGGGGGGAGTAAAAATGTTTTTGACATTTTGTTGAGGGGTATGAAATTTTAATACTCGGACTAAATTTCCACGATCCTAAAAGGGGGGCACCAATTTTGGACGACCCCCCCCCGGCCCCCCCGCCCCCCTGAACGATCGTTTTTCGAATTTCGTGTTATTACCAGGTCACCTGGTTACTGGTATAGTATTTTTGCCCAATCAGTCAATGACAAAGTCACAAACACACAAGTTTTAGCATTTGATCTGTAAACTGTCACATTAAACTACTAACACACAAACTGACACGGGGCCACACAGCAGACGAAATGTGGAAAACCATCTCCTACCTGAACATGTTCTGCAATTCCCATCATCTTGACTTGTTGGGGTTGATTTTCTGTGGAAATCCGAAATCTGTCCTTGTCAATGTAATATAGTATAGCTGCAGTTATTGCATGGTTTAAGATGACAACCATTACTTAAGTAATCGCAGCTTATTTGACGATTTGAGCCAGAAAACATTCTGGCACATCTTCTCCTGTGCACATGTTGCAGCGCTCTGTTTACAATTGCTTCCATTTGATTGGCTGGCGACCGCCACTCCCTCTGGCGAATTATTTGCATAATACAAGTGGCACCTCTGGTGAAAGTTTGCTACACCGCAGAGCAGGTGCGACAAACTTGTCAAAGTACAAAATATAAGCTTAAATGCTTACATGCAGTTACAGCCTGATGTTTCAATACCAAACAAAAAACAAATTAATTTCTGGGAGAATTTTAATTTTTGGTTTATTTCAATATTTGTGAATGTCCAGAGTGTACAAAACTATAACACATTTTCACATTTGATATAAAATATATACCCGGGTATATATGCTTCCATTACATGATCATATAACAGCATCAATACCAGACTCTTCATTGTGTTTCATACTATAATAAACTTATAATATGATTATGCAGCCATAATGCAAACTAAAAATGCCATACTATGCAATTGATTGAATTGAAAATAGGCCTATATACAAATAGGCCTATAGGCCTATTTAAACTTATAAATTTAATAAATTACACAATTATGGATTTCATTGATATTTGTAAGAAAAATATAATCAACCAATGACAAAAACAAAATAATTAACAAAAATACTTGATCACAGGGAGACACATTTATAAACAGATTATAATTCATCCTATAACTCTATAGGAAGTGACTCAAGTGAAGGACTTGCCTGACTTCAGATCCAATTAATAGGCCTACTTTCATAGTACCGAACAAACAGAACCATCTTGAAACAAAAAGTGTCAAAAACTGAACAACAAAATCGCAGACAGATATAAAATATATATATGGCACACACGAAACAAAATTAATACCTGTATTAAAAGGCAAGATAAACGATTAACAATCTACACATTAATATTTAAAAAAAGCATCTTCCATAATCTCAAAGCAGCACATGGTTTCATTCAATCTTCTTCAATCAGTTTATTATGCAGGGTCATGAGTTCTTTGAAATATTTCACAGTCTTAACACGGAGTTCCAAAGTCGCGTCTTCGTCGCATACAAATATAGCTTTGGCATGTTGCTGGAATGCGGACACGGTCCACATGTGGTTGACTCCCTCCTCTATGGCTTTGCGTAGAGCGTAGGACTTGTGAGCACCAGTTATAATGATCATTACCTGAAATGCAACCATTCACCTCAGACAAAATGTCAAATTCATCACAGTGATCACAGCAGGCCTTTGCATGGTCTTTTTTTAGAAGCTACACCAGCCAATTGAGCCATGTGTTTTAACAAGTCTGCTTGTCCTTGGGGGCTGATAGCACAATGGCAAAGTGCTAGAGGCACTCAGTAAATTGCTCCAAGAAGAGGCCGCTAAAAAATGTCATTTTTGATGAAATTCGGTCAGGTCAAACCCCGTTGACTTTATAAAGTCCTGAGTCAACATGCCTCACCAAGAAAAAGACCCGTTGTCAGTTAGTTATTTTCTGCATATTGCTGAGTGCATTAATTTTTATTATTAATTTGTTGATATTAATTAATTCTTGTCACTCAGTTCCAGTGGAATAAAACTGCCAAAAATGATTGCTATTTCTGGTATATTTTTGGTTTTACCAGCTGAATGCCTTCTAGGAGAGTTTTTTTGACAAACACTCCATGCAAAAAAAAAAATCGAGTACAGGATTGATGAGTACCCATGCAAACAATTAATACTTTTGTTGATATTAATAAATCAGAAAAAAAAAAAGAATCCGAGGATTCAAACCCTGGGTTCTCTTGGGAATGAGTAATAGACCTAAGCATAAGATCCATGGATATTATTATTATTAATCTTTATTCGTATATAAAATATACAGTTACAAAATAATTAGAAACAAACATAACAATAAAAGACAAATGAAAACAAATTAAAAACAAATAAAAATAATAAAGCTAAAATAAAATAGATTACCCTGTAGCTAAAAACTCAATTGTATCACAGATTTCTGAATAACTTAAATTAGACTCCTCACATAATGCATCTCTCCATAAAGTTCTTTAATCTGAACGCCACTTGTCATTTTCAAGCACCATTGAATAATATTTATAATATCGCCCGCATATAACATCAAAGTAGCACTGCACTGCGAAGTGCAATCAGCTTTGACACCTGTCAGATTGCCTTCAAGTGCTGTTCCTCAATGGCAATTTGGTAAACTGAGGATGAAAATAGGCTTTAGAACTTGCAGAATTGCAATTAGCATTGTTAGACTGCTTTGAGAATAGATGCACTGCAAAAAGCAAATGCTAAATGCATTATTGGCCTTCCTTGAAATGCATGGACGATTGTCATGTGGGCGATATTATAATGCAAAGTCAGCTTGAAAACAGTCCCTCGAGACTCAAACAATCTATCAACAAACCGTAAAAAAAAAAAAAAAAAAAATCAACCCAACTCAACCCAAACCTGAAACGCATTTTACTATAACATCATTAGAACATGAATTGGCCATATTGGCTGTACCCACACCCCTATTCATGCCAGGACAACACTTCTCAGAAAACCTCTCAGACTGGTTTTTCAAAAAAAGGACCCTGGGTGAATCACCCAGGGCAAAAATTATCAACAAACGAAAAACCCACCTCTTTGGAGTCCATGACAGTGCCGACCCCGACAGTCAGAGCCATATGGGGAACTTGACTGATATCTCCTCCGAAGAATCGAGCATTTGCTTGAATTGTGTCCATATTCAAAGTCTTCACACGAGTTCTGGACACCAGACTTGAACCTGGTTCGTTAAAAGCAATGTGCCCATCTGGACCAATGCCTGCGAATAAACAAAAAAAAATGTTAAAGTTTATATTCTATAAATTAGTCAATATATATTCAAGTGTAAGGCTACTGTTGGATATTTAATCACTCTACTTTTCATTGTTATCAGCATCCAAGCAGACCGAGCCTGAGTAACTATACTGACATCCGGCTTTTAGACAAGGTATATATATATATATATATATATATTTTTTTTTAATTAGATTAAAAAAGTTACCAAGTCATAAAAATATTTCAGTAAAAAAAAAGTAGAAAAAAGAACAAAAATAGTAGGAAACAACTGCACACAGACAATTAATGATGAAAATAAAATAGTGAAACAGTTTTATGAGTGTTATCAATTTAATAAGGAGCATAAAATGAGATAACACAATCACAATACCTCCAATAAAGAGTTCCACACCGCCAGCGTCTGTTATAGCTTTTTCAAAAGATTCACACTCGACCTGAAGGTCAGGGGCATTGCCATCCAAAAGGTGAACATTGGCGGGAACTATGTCAATGTGCTTGAAGAAGTTCATCCACATGAAGGAATGGTAGCTCTCAGGGTGGTCCCTCGGCAAACCTGAACAAAATAAATTTCAAATTAAGTTGAAATTAAAATTAATCATTTATTAGCCATAAAGTGTTTTTAGTCAAAAAAGTTCAGAACAACTAATAAGCAACAGATTCTGAAACACTCTAATAAGATTGGCGAAAACTATTTCAAATATTTATATAATTATAACACAATATCTAAAATGTTAATTTTTGAAGTAGAACCAATATAATCATATTTCCAGTGCCAATATCAATATTACAAGCAATTATAAAAGGCAGATAATTAAATAAATAAATTCCCTAAAATCAGGTTAAGTATCAGTTATGTCCAATCAAAACAATCAAATCATGCATATTAAACGAGGGAAAAACTCAGATTCAGTAATTAATCTGTATTGACTTCATTTGCATGCATAGCACAATGCACTAGAGTGATAGGCCACTTCAAAGGAGAGGCTTACTGGGGATATGTGTAAATGATCACAAACTTGTACCAAATCATAATATGAACATGAGTCATGGAGTCATCACATGTTTCACCCACCCTGGGCATGCACCTCCAATAGTGAATACCAATGTGCAAGCCACACCGCAGTGAACAGTGATTAATAAGGTTAATTGGTCCAAAAGCAATCGAAACCACACACCTACATACTCATCCATGTTGAACGTTTTCACATACTTGAAGGAGAGCTTCCCTTCTTTGTGGAAGTTGATCAATTTCCTGTACATCCCCAGGGGGGTACTTCCTGAAATTGAAAACAAAAATTCCAAATTTCCATTTCATGTCCCCAGAGAAGTTATAGAAACAAACAGGATTAATCAGCACCAAATAAAACTCTTTATTTCAACTTAACTTTAGCAAAGTATACCAAGATCAAAAGAATAAGAGAAAACAACAATTTGATTGAAGACTGTTTCTTTTCTCCAAAATGTAATCTGTTGCACAAAAAGCAATGGCATGAATGGGATTTTTTTAATGTGTAGAGTCAACAATCAACATACCTGTAGGAAGCCCAAGAACAAAGTAATTGTCAGGTCCCGGGTTGAAATCATTAATTCTTTTCTTGACATATTTGGCGGCCCACTCACTGGCCTTGTCATAGTCGTCTAAGATCACCAACCTCATCTGGAAAGCACAAACGAATCAGTTATTCAGAAACTGAGAGATATGTCCATGAACAATGTGTGCAATGCTATGTACTATACAGTCTATACAGCTATACAACAGTCAGTAATGTGACATGGAAAAGTGCCAGCCCGGTGTACAACTAAGATAATTACATTGCAATATGATGCCAAATGATCCTGTCAGGCTCTCTTTCTGTGACACAAGTATGAAACTGGAGTAAGACAACTGTTGACTTCTCCAGATACGTCCCTTGAATGACTTATCCTCAACGGTTTATCTCTCAAGTTAATGGGATGTTTATGTGGATGATAACATTCATAAACATGTGACTAATCCAGTGAGCAAACATCAACATATTTAAATTACAACCAGGCCAATCCAGGCATGCTTGAGGTTGGATAATGGGCTCTTGAACTGGGATAACTCTTTCATGGCCAGTGTTGAAAGCACAGGCATTATAATTTTTTACAAAAGGTCACATTGCTAAACGTATCCTGTATACAATACATACAAGGTTGGCAACTCCCTCAAGATTCCTGGTTTGAGAATTCCTGCTGTAATGCTGTCTCAAGCAAGAGCATGAATTCTCAAACCAGGAGTTGCCAACCTTGTATATAAATTCAATAAGTGCATTGACAAGCTTTTTTCTCAAAATGATTGTAATGCCTGTGGTTGAAAGATAACATTTCCCCACTTACCTTTCACTTCATTTAACTTGTATGAATATTATGTTTCTCATCCTACTTCACTGATAAAATAATTATGACTTTGAGTACTGTAATATAACTACTATCACTTTAAAAGGTTAACAAGAAAAGGCTACAGCACATACTGCAGGAAATCAAAATGAGGCCAGAGTATAATCGCACTGTGAGGGGCAACCATTGCGTCTCCAGGGGAGGGGGAGGGACGTTGCATTACAGCAATAAGTAATTACCTTCGCTGTTACCATGCAGTAAATAATTTCCTGTATAAGAAAACGCCTAGCGCCACCCTGGAAATCTAATGGTTGCCCCCTTAGTAAGTACCAAGCCTGTGATTTCTTCAAGTTACTGATTTTGTGAAAGTACTACCATTCATAGAAAAACTCGATTCCAAATGCAGTAGGCCTACATCTGAACAAGCATTCTTATATATATATAATGACCTGCTAAATGCATTATAATCATTTCACAAAACATTTTAAACAGTTGACATAACATGACATACAAATTTAGTAAGGTTGGAATTTTTTTTTTTAACATAATGCAGAGCTATACAGACATTCAAGTGGTTCAACAAAAATAGAACAATAGCTATGAACTGAATAACACCCATAGAAACCATTTAAATTGCCACTATATGAAAATTGAGCATGTTGAGTGCATGACATTGCTGGTATAAGGCTGTTTAACTGGCAACCTTGGACTCATTCAGCAAATAGGGCCAACACAATGCACCCTTGCTCCCTCACTTTAGTCACTTAGTAAGCCCAATTGCTCACCAGCACAACCATCACAATGTGACCTGCACTGGTATACTGGCTAATGGCTGCAACTTGCACGTCTATAAAATAGTTATCGCAGTAATTTTGTCACCTCATTTCCATGTCTGTGCCAAAGGGGTAGAGTACAGCAAAAAACAGTTGTGAAGATTGGATGGAAGGAGAGAGGAGGAGGAGCGGGGAGTCCGGATCTTTATGAGGCACTGCCTCCTCCCCCCCCCCCCAAAATAAATTTGCTAATTTTTTTTCTTCAACAACCAAATCCTTTTTTCCCCCAAAGTTTTTATCAACAAATTTTTTAATCAAACAATTTTTTTCCCGAAATTTTTAGCTCATTACAGTCACTAAAATTGATCTTTTGTGACCAGGTGGTGCCATCTTCATGCTTTTTGCATTGACATAATTATTAACAGCTAGGATTGGTAGCTATTGGTCATTTGGTTGGCACTTTCTCCTTTAGTTACGGGCCTGTTATGACTGTCCCTCTTGACGTTAACAAAATAATAAAAAGTTAAAGAGTTTACTCTGTCTCTGGTCATTGTGTAGCCTGATGACTGGCGAACTTCGTCTAAAACATTAGGTAGGCCGGACATTTGGGCTAGTCATTATGTAGTATAAATAAAATCAAAATCTTGGCGTTCTTCTATTAATCTGGCCTCGGTACGCCAGAGAGTCAGTCTGCGCCTTAGAGAATTTTTGTCCTTGCATTTATATAATACATCTTAGCATAATTTTCAATTAATTTATCATTTTTTCAGGTAACAAGCCCCTCCCCCCCCTTGGAAATTAAATGGTCAGTGGTCACCCCCTTAAAATCTATGCAGCAAACAACGGTAATTATTTATTTCAAGCATGCAAAGTCCTGAATATTCATTCCTAAATCAAGCAAGGTGGGGGTATTTCTTTTAATAAAACAAGGTGTAAGGTAGTATTAGCTACATGACGGGTAACATGTAGAGAGAAGAGAATGCCATTTAGATTTAAGGCGTTTTGTAATGTCCAGATTCAACTATTCAAAAGCTCTTTAACATCATCACAGATGGTCAGAAGAAATCACAACATGTCATGCAAAGAAAATATGGACAGCAAATACCTTGACATCAAAAGAACAGTCCAAAAACAAAGTTATTTTAAAACGAATCAGCAAACCAACCTTGTCCCACTTTCACAACAAAGCGAAATGAATGGTTGGACTGATCCTTCTTCTTCTTCTTCTTCTGTTTTAATTCCCGCCTGTACAAAGGCGAACCTCATTGAGTATAAAGTCTCTATTTTTAGCTACCCTACTGCAGAAAAAGCTACAACCCTGGTTTGCCCTACAAATATTGTCCGGATCCTCCAATCGAACTGTATCTCCTTCGTCTGTCCTGTACTTGTCTCCATTCAGCAACGCAGAGCATATTTCACTTGCTGTCTGTGGTTCTTTCTTTCCTTCCTCTTTGTAAAAACTTGTAGTTTCGCCGGGGTGGTGAATATTCTTATGACACTTCAGGAGCATGTGAGGGACATCTTCATCTTCACAGCCGCACAGCTCGCAGACACCTGATATCTCGGAACCTTGAAATTTGGCCTTGGCAACAGCTGTTTTAAATTTTCCTTTGACAAAAGATTAGCGATGAATGACCTCGCACTTGTCACAGTGCCAGTAGATCGACCTGGAATGACCTGGGAATGACCTAGAACGCATGCGCAGAGCCCAATCAAACCAGGAAGTATTGCACAACTGCAAGAAAGAGACCTTTGCTCCCTCTTTGCTCTGCTATAAAGGGCAGGGCTTTCTTCCAAGGGCAAGCCAGTGTGTCGGTGCTGCAAGCCGACGCGCACAGATCCAGCAGGACACTTTATTTGGACTTTTTGTGAAGCAAGAAGGGCTTCTTTTTTGGTTGAGGAGTTCTCTCCTACTGACTTGCTTGTGCAAAAAACTTTTTTGCTCCATTTGCTCTCTTTTGTCTGAGTTTGGCATTGTCCTTATTTGAGGTGAACAGTACTTCTGGTGTTACTTTAACTGCATTTACCTCAACTTCAACGTCAGGACTAATCACTTTAGCCGCAAACTCTACAGAGCTGTTGCAACTGAAAACCGCAGATACATCCCATTCTACCAGGATTTACCGTTCTTCAAACCGCGTATCAACAGATCAAGAGGTGGAATACCGCTTGAACAACTGCAACAGTCCGGGTATTTGTGTCATGTCAGATTCCTCTTCGACTACTGAGAAAGTAAAAGATGGAATCGCAGTAAAAGAGACTAGTAACCGAACAACTGTTTGCCAGTTCTACGCCCGCGGCAAGTGGTGTCGATTTGGTAGTCGTTGCCGATTTCTGCATCAGCGTCAACCTAAACCCAAGACTCCTAAGTCTAAACCTTCTCGTACGTGCGAAACTAACCAGCAACATGAAGGCCTAAGAGAGCTAGATAACCTTAACCTGGTGCCTGCAGAGGAACCTTTGGGAGCCGAGTCTGCACCTGATCTCACTCCTGATAACAGTCGACCCCAGATTTGCAAATTTTTTGTGAAGCACCGTTTTTGTGGTTACGGAGACAACTGCCGATTCAGCCATGAAGTCCCAGTGAAGAAGAAAACCAACGTCCACGACTCTAACCAAGGAAGTCTTCCTTCTGAGAGTCAACCGACTGAAGATGACGTCAAACAAAATGGCCAAGGCAATTTGCCAAAACCAGATGCCGTTAAAAAGAGACCTAAGCAACCATTGTGTCGCTACTTTAAGAGAGGAGGGTGTGCTCTTGGTGACAGATGCAAATTCTATCACCCAGTCAAGAACATCCTTGATGACGTGACAGAAGACTTTAAAAATGTGAAACTTGATAATGCAGTTGGGGAAGGGGCAACAGCCCCTGCTCCTGCTGGTCAGGCTGCGGAGTCCAAACAGCGAAGTTATCAACATCGCAGGACTCCCATTTACAACCGATCAGGGGGACCCCAGTTCCAGTTTCGTCTTGATGACCAAACTACCGAAGATCTGAGTAACCTTCGGGAAAGGGAAATTATTCAACTCAAAAAACGCTTTCCTCAAGCTGTTGAATTTGAGGATGAAAAAGGGCGTGACGCCTTCAAGGTCACCTTCGTGCCAACAGATCCTGATTGGGTAAGTTCAATTGAAAGGTCTCATAAATTATACTTTATATTGCATACCATTTGCATAATTGGCAAGTGATGACAAATTAAAAATAATTTTCAAATGTTTCTTTCTTTGCAGCCTTATGATGTGAAACATTTGAAGATGACCGTCATATTCCATGAAGACTACCCAGCCAAGGTAAGATGCAGGTCTTGAAAGTATAAAATGAATTTATACTCGGGTACATTTTGCAAACCAGGAAAACCTGATTGATATAGGCATATTCTGAGGCACCAATCTTAGGAGTCTTTTTTCTCTGCTTTAAAATAACCTTTTTTTTGCCTTTCCAGAGACTGCAAGTGAAATTGTCCGAAGATGAAGCCGTACCTGGAACTGTGAAGAGGTAAAAATTTTTGCTCTCAACCTCAAAAACAACTTCAGATCAAAGTTGTAATTACTTCGTTCACATGATACCCATAAACTTCTATTGCTACATATTGAATATTGGTTCTCGTTAAATCAATTGTGATATCATCCTCCTTACAGACAGGTGTGGTTTGGCATGCAGGACTGGCTTCGCAGTCGTTTCGACAGACTGGCTGAGAATGGAGTCGTGGAACTTGTCTTCAAACCGCTGCTCAGATTGCTGGACAGAAGTTTGGAGGATCTCTTTACTGAAGGCCTTCAACTGGTAACCACCTTTTCCATAATATTTTTAAAAGGAAAATCTTCAAATCAATCGTAACTTCAAGTTCGTTAAAGTTTTTGTGAGGCTTTGTTTTGAAAGCACATTAAATAGAAAATTGCGAGCATTATTTTTAACAGATAGTCAATTAGCATGTGAATGACCCACAATGTTTTTCGGTTTCCAGTACAAGAAAGAGTTGATGGCAAAAGCCTCTGGGATTGAACTAGTTTCGGCGTCAATTCTGAATGACAGATACAACCAGAGCTCAGATGAAGAAGATGAGGAGGAGGAGGAGGAAGACAAGGATGCTGATGGAGATTACTTTGAAGATGAGTACGACAGCGGTACGGAGGATGGAGACTCAGATGATGAAGAGGAGGAGGAGGAGGAGAATGAGTACAATGTGGACCATCGCTCTCTGGACCCGGCTAAACGAGGCATTGAGGTGAAACTCCAGCAACTGCAGTTGAAGGAACAAGCAACAACCCTCCGAATCTACTTCGCCAAGTTCATTCTCCAGTGCGGCAGATGCAAGAACAACGCAGAGATCAAAGTAACAACGGACAGAGTGACCGTCATCGTCTGCAGCAGATGTAACGATGAGCAGATCGTCAAGTTGCGTCCTGGCATGGCTCATCAGTTCACTTCCGTCATTGGCTACCTGGATACCGAGAACTGCTCCCCTGTCGACCTCATCTTGACCGACTGTCTCTTCATGGTGGGCTGCATGGAGTGCAGCAAGGAGTCCAAAGTTGAGGTATATGTCAAAAAACTTTTGGCAACTTTTCAAGTTATTGCCAGGCTTGTCCTAGCTCTCGCATCATGACTTGTTCTGATTTTGTATTGAGAACTTGAGATAACACCTCTCTTAATAATATTAAGTACTCATATAACACCTCTCTTATGGCAGTTAGTTTGCTTTCTAGGGTCTCGCACACGGACAACTGAAGACAATCTTCTGTTCGTGCCACAAGAAGCTGCAACTGGCCGTAGAGTCCACTCGATTCACTCAGTTGCAACAATCTGATTATGTCGGTAAGTACCAGCCTGGTTCAGCCATTTAAGTGCAGAAGTTGCTTTCTAAAGTCTATTATAAATGTATATTGCTTGAATAATTAGTATTATATGAATGTTGGTAAATGAGCGATTACTTCATTAACAGAATTTTACGATTAACGCATTGTCAATTTGTGCCATATCTGCTAAATGTGTCCCGAGTGCAATCTTGGCAGTATGTAGGAATTGTATTCAGGCCAAAATTCAGTTTAAAACATTTGATTTTGTCACGCACAGATACTCGCGGAGCTGTTGTGGTAAGGGCAAAGAAGAAGTCCACAAGGGACCCAGCCATTCAAGAAGGGAAACCTCTGCCCAGCAATGGAACCTGCAAACATTACAAGAAGAGCTTCAGGTGGCTCAGGTAAGTCGTGCAATTGTTTTCCTCATAAGATCAATGAAATTTTGTGCAATACCTTCACAATGAGTAGACTGACATATCACCTCTGAGGCAATAATTAAGAAACGTTAAATTTCAAATTACTCAAAAGTTTAATTTGTTGTCTCAAATTAACTCCTGCAAAATTGCCTCCTATGGCTTTCTTTATACCTGTGTGAGCCAGCCCAGGTCCCCTGAAAATGATCTCTTTTTCGGCCACTGTAACACCAATCCTAACATGCCCCCTGTGTTTGGCAATCCTTTAATAGATTTGTTGTTTTGACTAAAATGTGAACATACAGAATACCTGCATTCAGTAATTAGGCCACACATAATTGATTCTTAGCTTCGCGGACCCGCCGACACAATAGATACACTGCCGATGGAAAAAAAAATTTTTTTTTTGACATTATAAAAATTTTTTTTTTGTCCTACCGACCGACCCTAGAAAAAGTGCCTTGAGAGGGATCCGAGAAGCTAAAGATCAATTATGCGTGGCCTTACGTGACATTAAGTTCAACCATTATTTAATCTTGACTGTTGTTGCAGATTCCCATGCTGTGGTAAGGCCTATCCGTGTGACGAATGCCACGATGAAAAGGAGGACCATGAAATGCAGTTCGCCAACAGAATGATCTGTGGATACTGCGCCAAGGAGCAGGTAAATACCTCAATAATACAATACTTCATTTAAAAGTACTACCGGTATTTAGAAAAATTCCCCTGCCTTCCGTTTCTGTTTTGGCGACATGATAACATTATAAAAAAAAAATTCTTGACCTTGCGATATGAAGACTTATGTAGTGAATCTAAATTGATGCATCCAACTTGATGATTGGAAATTTGGAACAGATTTGGAAAGGCTAAAATTCTTAAATCCCCATCCAGGCAATTAGAGATAATGATTCATCTTCGCAAGTTACTATTTGGATTCGGAAATTACCAAACGATGTCATATTCAGCACTTATATTAAGCTGCAAACCTAAAATGAAAAAATAACATCTTACCTGGCCTTTGGTATGAATATTTCATTTATTTCTTTCAGGCCTTTGCTGCCAACCGTGACTGCACCATGTGCGGCTCCAATATGACCAAGAAGTCCGGTTCTCACTGGGAGGGAGGCAAGGGCTGCAGAGATGTCATTAAAATGTCCAGGTAAAGAAAATCTGAAAAATAATTACTTGAACTTAATTTTGTCAATGTAATTCTGACAAATAATTTGGACCCGAATTGCCTCATTTAAGTTAATGACAATAACATTAAGATTACTTGATGATGATTATAAATAATCCTATATTCAATTTCTAATTAAGCTGTTTTCTTTATTTGACAGAGGTGACAAGAAGAAATATGCGAACACCAATAAAACCATTTCTAAGAAATCCCAGGCCAAGCCCAAGTCCGGCAAGAAAACCAAACTGAGGCATGCATAGGATTTTCATTGAACCTTCAACATCTGGCTACATTTATATTTTTGTACATTTAATTTGTTTTATGTTAGAATAACTATTAATACTTACCAATGATGTAATATGGACTTCATATGCTGCAGGTAGAAATTTCATTAAAATTAATCTCATTGTATAATACTATCGGAAATCATCTTAGAAATTATTGTTTCAAATTTTATTATTATGATTATTTATGATTTATGCTGTTCCTTTGAGAAAAGTTAAAATTGCGAGACTCGAGTCTTTTTTACAAAGATTGTTGAAATTTGGTGAAGGTGAATTTCGATCTATTGCTTTTTTCAGTCGATGTTATTTTTTGCCTTCTGATGGATTTTAGAATGGTGTTGGTGAAATAAATAAAAATTGAATTTTAAATGTGATTTTGTTGTGCATTTTCAATGTAAACTCAAATATCCCAAAATTCTAGGTCATGCTTAGAGGCCTATTTCCCACATGAAAGTTGATGAGGTAGTCTAAAGTAATAGAAAAAACAAAGTTCACTTTCCGAATTTTAATTAACATTAAAACGAATTCCTTGTTAGTGTGAATCCTTGTTGGTATTCTAGCTTCTGTTAGAACTTAGAAGATGCATGGCCTTAGCTGAATAGTAAAATCAGCCTTGCAGCAGGGTAGTTTCTAGTCTTTTCTTAAAAATCTGGGGGCTTGACAAAAACTGACCATTAACGGGTCTCTTTCACTTCCTCTCTTCTCCTGTTAACACGCAAGCCCACGTAATTTATTATTATTTTATAATTCTACCCGTATTTGATTGACCTTTTTCCAGAATATTATGCTGTAGGGACCTAAACTGTATTTCTTTGATATTTAAAATATTAATATCTCAGACAAAAACAATGTTGGTGGCAGCACCTGCCGATGGGAAAAACAGCGCCATCTGAAGTTTAATATGCAATTCCTAAGGCCATTGCAACTTCCGGGACATGTGGATTGCATTTGTCCATTTGTCAACATCAACATTGCATTGAGCTGTCAATGCAGGTAGCACTGCCCTTGTCATTCAGGAAATTTTGACCTGTCACAAAATGGAAGAGGGTGACAGAGTTCCCCAAGAACACCAAGAAGGTAATTACCATGGTATTTATTCGACTAGACTACCAGGTATACTGAAAACATAACAGTGGAACAAGTCAAGTGTGTGCAAAGAAAATAGCTGGAGAGGGGTGGGGGGTAGTCTAGAATGGCAAGAGCACATAAGAGATTGCGCATGCGTCGAGTGGTGAGTAGTGCACTGAATTAGCTCCGTGGTTTTTGCTTAGTTTTGTAAGGTTTACCTTGTCTTTAGTCCTCAAATTTATGTTTTCCTGATTGATTAGCCTCCTATCATCATCCCCAATTCACGTTCTGGTTCGATCTTTGCGATCTAGTGGTACTTGTGAGCGTCCAGCACTTAGCATTTCTTACATGGGGAACGGGAAAGACCAAGATGGCGACGGCGTCCTTAGTGACCAGACGCGGGAAAATCATGATATCTGGACATGTCAGGGGTGCAAAGTTTCTAGCAATGATGCCAAAGCTAAGACTTTCAAATGGATAATATGTTGCATCTGTGGAGGGAAATTTGACAATAAATGTACGAGACTCACGGTCCCCTATATGGAATCCCTCAAGAGGAAAGATATATTTTGGGTTTGTGAATCATGCATGGGTACTCACTGTCCTGACCCTGACGCGGGTATACTTGTCTTGAATCAAGCTGGTACTAAAAATAATGGAACCACCCCAGTTCCCAATGATGGGCTGAGGGATAGTGATAGACCAACCCCAGATCTCATGGCAACAGCGATGGTTATGAGTTTGGAAAACAAAATTGATGAGCTGAAAGCCCTCGAAAACAAGATTGATGATATCTTGGCAGGCCAAATGGTCATTAAATCGCAGATTGATCATGTTCAAGAGGACATCCCCAGTACAATAGCCCAGGATTTTAAGGCCCAACTGGACAGTTTTCATACTAATTTGGAAGAAAAGATTAGTTTGTCAGTCAATGAAGTTCCGGCTAAGATAGAAGCTAGCAAAACCTTTGCTGACATCATCAAGTCAAGCCAAGATAAGTCAGACAACTTCCAAACCCACACTAGAGTCACTGTTGATAGCATCAAAAAAGCCATGTCCGAAATTACTGAGGAGGAAAATGATAAGCAAATTAGAGCCAGGGGACTGGTCATTTATCGAGCCCCGGAAAAACTTGTAGGCGAAAAGCTAGACACAGATGAAGATAGGAATCTTGTCAAAGAACTCCTAGATTACCTTGGGGTTGACAGCTGTCAAATTGTAAGCGTGGATAGGCTGGGTAGATTTAACAAGGAAAAAATAAATGAAGAGAAATATCGTCCCATGAAGGTCAGGCTAAGTAGTAACACCTTAAGGGAAGAGGTTCTCAGTAATCTGTTTAAGCTTAAGCATGCCCCCTCTCACCTCAAGACTCTCAGCATCAGGCAGGACCTAAACGAATCCCAGAGGAGGGAACTTAATGAAAAAGTCAAGGAGGCCAGAGAAAGGTCAAATGACTTAGTCGACACTGTTATCAGAGTCAGAGGTACTCCAGGTAATTACACCTTTGTGGAGGTGAAAAAAAACTCTACACAGACCTCGCTGAGGCTCTAAACCCCGCCCACCCCCCCTTCACAAACTTACCCTCTTTAACACCCCTCTCCCCTACAATTGGCTTGCCGGTAACACAAGACGGGTTCGCTACTACCGATCCAAGTAGACCCACAAGACACCCCCACAATGCCTATCCGACAGAGAAGCAGTTACGTATACTATACGCTAATGCAGATTCCCTTAGCAATAAAACAGCAGAACTGCAGGCAATTTGTGATACAGAGAAACCCAGTATAGTATGCATTACTGAAACGATGCCAAAGAACTTATCTTCCACCTTTGATCCGGGTCACATTATTATCCAAGGCTATTCTGGCCACCATATCAGTACCGGTAGAGGGGTATCCATATTTGTAGAACAAGGCATTAAGGCGGAGGAAATATCCCACCTAAATAACTTTAATGTTGCATTAGGCATCGAAATTAAGCTAGCTAACAACAAGACCCTGGTGGTGATCTGCATTTACAGAAGCCCAAATAGCAGTGAAGACAATAACCAGCAGCTCCTAAACCTATTGCAAGTAGCAACTGAACAATCCCAAGACCATCTTATAATCATAGGGGATTTTAACATCAAAGAAATAGACTGGGCTAACAAAGCTGTACATACTCGCCCCTCACACTTAGCTTATCGTACCTATGACTTGATAAATGACCTTTTTCTAGAACAACTGGTCACTCAGCCAACTAGACATAGAATAGGAGAGCAAGCAAATGTCTTAGACTGGCTTGTCACTGACTCCAAAGAGCTTATTGACAACCTAGCTATCAATGCCCCATTAGGAGAGAGGGGAGATCATAATGTCTTGATGTTTGACTTTCAAGTACCAGTGCCAAGAGTAATTTCATCTTTAAAGCGTAATCTGTACAAAGGGAACTATGAGGGAATTAACTCAACTATCGGGGATGTAAACTGGGACCAGTTACTACTCGGGAGTAATACCTGCGAGCAGGCATGGGAAATATTTCTATCCCAATTTAATAAAATCTTGGACGATAAGATACCCCGGTGTAAGCCCGTACGTAAAAATAAGAATCTCTGGATGACTAAAGAAACCAGATCAGCAATTAAAGAGAAGAACAAGGCCTGGCGTAAATACAGCAGGCATAAAACAGCTGAAAACTGGGAATTATTTACCAAAAAAAGAAATAAAACAAATAGAGAGGTTAATGACTGCAAATCTAAGTTCGAGCAAAAAATTGCTGATGAGATAAAGTCAAACCCCAAACAGTTCTGGAAGTACGTAAATTCCGGTAGAACAGGAAATAGGGATTTTCCCACAATGGTCGATGAAGATGGCAATTCCCTCACAGAGGATAAAGAAAAGGCCGAATTGTTTAACAGATACTTTTCCAGTGTCTTTACCCAAGAAGACACTTCCACCGTCCCCCCTTCTGCCACGGTTACGACAACCATCTTGTCTGCACTTGAAATTACCCCAGCAATTGTTCATAAGTATCTATCTAAGCTAAATATCTCGAAAGCTGCAGGCCCGGATGATCTCCATCCAAAAATCTTATATGAGACAAGAGACAGTATTAGTAAGCCACTATCCATTATTTATAACCTAAGCATGACCGAAGGTCGCCTGCCTTCAAGCTGGAAACAGGCCATAGTTAAGCCAATTTTCAAAAAGGGGAAGAAAAATATCCCAAACAATTACAGACCTGTCAGTTTGACTGCAGTCTGTTGCAAAACTCTCGAGAGAATTATCAGGGATATTCTGGTGAATTATTTAGAAGAAAACAAGCTAATAACTAAAGATCAACATGGATTTAGAAAAGGCAGATCTTGTACAACTCAGCTCTTAGAAATAATTGAAACATGGTCAAGATATATTGATGAAGGCCTAGCCTTTGATGTTATATATTTAGACTTTTCTAAGGCCTTCGACAAGGTCCCTCACCTCAGGCTATGTAACAAATTAAAAGCACTTGGAATTAGAGGGTCTTTACTTAACTGGATAGAGAACTTTTTAGAAAACCGATCACAATCAGTGGTTATTAACAACAGCAAGTCATCTATTCGCCCCGTTACATCTGGCATCCCACAGGGGAGCGTACTGGGACCTTTGTTATTTGTAATGTTTATCAATGACTTACCAAACGCTGTCGAGTCAGCCATTAAGATTTTTGCTGACGATACTAAGATATTCCGAGCCATAGCCCATTCAAATGACTGTTTGTCCTTACAGGAGGATCTAAATAAACTGCTAGAGTGGTCAAACACTTGGCTACTTCCTTTTAATACGGATAAATGTGTCACTTTACACTATGGCCCTAACAATCCTAACAATACATATATAATGAATAACAACGACATCAGGGCCGAATCATCTGAGAAAGACCTTGGGGTAACTTTTGATGACAAGCTCAAATTTTCGCCACATATTAGGAATATAGTGGCTAAGGCAAATAGCCGAGTCGGTCTTATCCGAAGAAATTTTAAGAACTTAACCCCTAATTTGTTTCTGCCTCTATATAAAGCTTTAATTAGGCCCCTTTTAGAGTATGCATCTTGCATCTGGAACCCCTCGATAGTAGCTGATATTAAAGAAATAGAAAAGGTTCAAAGAAGAGCTACCAAGTTAGTAACGGGGAACCTACACCTTTCGTATAGCGACCGTCTTAAGCGGCTTAATTTAGACTCCCTATTGTTTAGGCGTAGAAGATACGACATTCTCCAAGTTTTCCGTATTTTCAAGGAGATTGATAACTTACCAGTCAATACATTTTTCGAATTACATGATGGCCCCAGCACCAGAGGACATACTCTTAAAATCAAAAAACCTAGGGCCAACGGCAATTTCAGGCTTAACAGTTTTTCACACAGGGTTGTTAATGACTGGAACAGTCTATCAAATACCACTGTAACTAAAGAAAGCCTAAACTCCTTTAAAACTGCCCTCAAAAATGAATGGCGTAACCATCCAGACAGGTACCTTGACTGACATAACCTGCTTTAACCGCCTTTTCCTTAAATTATTTATTTATTTATTTTTTATTTTATCTATTTATTTATTTACTGCTTTCTTTTCAGGCAGCTTTGATGCAGATGCATGCGTAGTATACTTTCTTGATTTATAGCAAGCTGTTACATTAATGTTCGCACCGTTTTGTCTTTTCCTTTAAAATTATGAATTGCCTAATTGGTGACAGTAGGGTCAGGGGCCTCAAAGCCGGCCCTCTTCAAAACAAAATAAGCGTAACTTGGTCTAAGCCTGGTGCCCAAGTCAAGGACCTTGAGCAGTTAGTCCAAGACTGTGTAATTATGCACCATGGAGAAGATGACTATGGCGAAAAGTTACATATCTACATCTCGGCAGGAATCTGCAATTTTACGACTAAACTGAAAGAACATAACTATCAAGAAACAATTTACAACTTTGATGCCTCTGACCTTATCCTGGACGACACAATTGAACAATTTAACTATATTCAAAGGTACACCCAGGCACAAAATGCCATTCCTGTATTTTGTACGGTGTACCCTTTAAGCCTTAAAGTGTGGAACTCGACACGGCTTAGCCAAATAAAACTACCCACTTGCGATATGAGATAGATTATGATACTATGCAAATTAACCTTGAAGGTGCATTGTGGAACATTAACAACCATATTTTCCAATTAAATCGTAATCTAAATGTCGCTACGCCAAACCTAGCCAACCAACTCAAACACAATAGAGCTAAAGGGAACATAACTTATAAATACAATCTGTTGGTAGATGGCTGTCATCCAGATCTAACCCTAAAAGTGCGTACTCGTAGATCAATAGCACAGGCTATTGCTAAAAATAGAGGGAGTCAATAAGACACCCCCAAGCTAGTCACGTATTTATTTATTTATTTATTTAGTTACCACATATTTTTTTTATTTATTTAAATTATAATTTCTTGTTGATATGTTTCGACACCTCCCTATTTAAACCTGCCGGATACAGGGCAAAATAGGCATCCGATCAATACATTCCATTAACCCATCTTCGTTCATTTTACCCCAGCAGGTTATGCTTTCTTTCGAAGGGAACGGTCACCTGAGACCTTCCTAACGTCTGAGACATTGCCCAGCTGGTCCATCCGTTGTTTTTACGTGTTGTGTGGTGGGGGGATCTCATCGGTACATGGGTTTCTCATCTTTTTCGTTAGTAGTTAGCACAGGATTTATCTTGTCACTCCGGTTGTTATTTATTAATGTATTTATTTATTTATTTATGGACTTTTGTATGGTCCGTGGGTCGGGGAGAAATTATCAACAGTTCATTCTAAATATAAATTTTCAAGGGGTTTGATACAGTTCGATTCCATTTGCACTGCACTATAGCTAATCCACCGCTCGACGTTGCGCATATTCAGTCGCTAGGAGGAGGAAGGCTCTTCCAAACCGCATGAGGAAGAAGCTATCAACGTTCAGCAACTACACCAACCCTGAAGGACGTTAAGGAGACTCCTCCCGACAATTTATGAGAGGCCAACAACTTCGGGTTACGGCCTAAACCCGTCTACAAGTCTACAAATAAGAGTCTGTTTATACCTGTTATTTTAAATGCAAAGAAAGACCACTCATATGCACTTAAAAAAAACCCAAAAAACACGTACCCTGGAAACCCAGAGAATCTTTGCTGGTGACCCTGGACCCTCCTCCGTGCAGATAGTCTTCCCCGGGGGTTCCAGATTTTGAGCTATTTTGATTACATTTACAATGACTGAGATTCTGTTGATTGTTTTCAGGTGTAGATCAAAGCGATACGGTTAATGGTCAGCCCGACCAAATCGACCACAAGTTGAGAAAAGAAAACATGAAGAAGGAGGCTGAAGCTTTGGGTTTGTCAAAAAACCAGTTGAAGAAACAGCTGAAGACACAACGATGGTTGGAGCATAAGCAGGAGAAAAGGTAGTCCATGTGGACCTAATGCTAGTAGTACTGGCCTTCAAATGTCGATTCAATTGACATTGTTACACCTCAAATGCAATTCCTCTTCTGTGATTGGTCAGAATGACGTCACATGACAGGGATCAGAAAAGACTGTTGCCCTCTCAGAGGGCATCAGTTCACTGAATTCACATTTCGGCCTCGTGAAACAGCAAGATGACTGTCACTCCCTTGGGTCAAACAGATTGCACTGTTGCCCTCGTATCAGTCAACATTTGTATAATGATGCATGTGGAGACCATCGCGCTAATTCTATCAGTGCAAAATAAAGTTTCAAATTTAGAGTACATGTTTGGATAACTTCATATATGCAAATCTATTGGAACTTTCAGACAACATGAAAGAGCCAAGAAGAAAAAGAAACGCCAACAAGCGCGGGAAGCAGGAGTGGACCTCGGACCAAGCAGGAAAGCCTTGAAGCTGAACAAAATGGCCGACTCATCCTGTCAAGTCAAGGTGGTCGTGGACTGCTCATTTGATGATCTCATGAAAGAAAGGGTAAATCAATAATATTGATTTTTAAGATAAGGCCCAGGTAATCAAATACACTTTGTACAAGTGTCAGGAAACATCTGTTGCCTTCCTTGTCACAATGGTTTTCTGAAAGTGTATACATATATGCGACATATTGAGATAAAGCCTGGGCAGCTGGGTTTGTGCCCGTTCATTAAATTTTAAGGATGTGATATTAATTGAGTGTATTCTGATTGAATGTAATGTGTGTTTGTTTTTTTTTGGCTAATGATTTTATTGACATATTATTTTAGGAGATTAACAGTCTGGTAGCGCAACTCAATTTCTGCTACGCTTCCAACCGAAGAGCGGAAAATCCTGTTCAGGTCAGTATCTATCACAATTTCTTCTATTTCCATAACTAAATTGAATTATATAATATATTATTATTACATATATCATTTTGTGATTTCATAATTTTATAAGATGCATTTAATTCTTTGTTTCAGTTTTATGTGACTAGTTGTGATGGGAAAACCGAAGAACGATTTCTACAACTTCCTGACCACAAATCTTGGGATGTAAGTCAACGATTTCCAAGGATCTGTTAAATGCTTTTAAAGCTTTTTACATAACAAGTATCCATTTCTGTAAGTATTTAGTTCAATTCAATACAATAACTTTTCCCCATTATTTCAGGTTCACTTCAAACAGGAGCACTTTGAAAAAGTATTTGACAAAGAGAAAGTTGTTTACTTGTCGAGTGATTCAGAAAATATCCTTGAGAAGTTGGATGAAGATGAAATTTACGTCATCGGTGGCTTGGTTGATCACAATGCCCACAAGGTAAATGTTGGTATAGACTTAAGACAACCAGGTTAGGGCGATTTTGACCCCCCCCATGCATCTAAAACGATTTCCCCCCCCCATGCATTTACTTCGATTTTTTCACCCCCCTTACATACATAAATTAAAAATGTTCATTATTACATTGCGTAGGCCTGAATAGAGCTTAGTCGCCCTCCCCAATACATCTAAAGTGAATTCCGCTAGTGCCCCCCTAGCATCTACATCGTATTATCGCTCACCCATACATACATCATAGGAAAAATAAACCAGCCCGACCGAAGAGTGTTTTTAATGGAATAACCCTTAATCAACCCATATTCCAACTTCAAAATTTTTTATCTTTGGGGGACTGAACATACTAAAGATAATGTTTCAACTTCTCGTTGTTTTAATTTATTGCAGGGGTACTGTCACGCCTTAGCTCTCGAGAAAGGGTACAGACACGCCCAGCTACCGATTGGAAAATATGTGGAACTGAAATCGAGGAAAGTCCTGGCCGTTAACCATGGTAAGACAGGTTCTATTTTGAGTGGCTCATGAAAATAAAACCCTTTGTTAAAGAGCACATCTGTTTTATTTGCCAAAGTGAACATGTTCACAAGAATGCCATAATGAACAACCCTCCGGATTATTAGTAAGCCCAGAAAAGAAATTGGATACAGATGGCAAAACCAGATATGGTCCAAATGGGTAATCATGAAAAACCGCTTTCTTTTCAGTATTTGACATCCTGCTCCGCTTCACCGAAACTAACGACTGGGAGGAATCTTTCTACAAAGTTATCCCGAAAAGGAAAGTGAACAGAGACGAAACCGAGGACAATAACGCAACCAGTGTGACGGAAGAATCATCTTGTGAAAAGAACAGGGCAAGTGAAGATCCAATTGAAAATGCAAATGAAAATTCAAAAGACAATTCAAAAGACAGTTCAAAAGACAATTCCAATGGAAGTTCAACTGCCAATGACATTAATGACGATAGCAACGAAAATTGCTCGGAAGATGGAGATTTATGACAAACCACTCATTTTAGGAATTTTGATTTTATTTGTTCAATAAAATATATGTTTGACATATGCTGTTTTGTGTTTAATATTAAACCATCAAATATATCCATCAATGTAAAACAGCAGGCAGGTAATGCAATTCTCAGCAACAGACAAACACTGGTAACGGTCATGAATAACTTAATTAAGCACATGGATGAATTTATAGGTGTTTAGTATGTCATCTTAAAGTATCCTTAAAGACGAGGAATATGAAGTTAATTTCGAACTATATTAAATTAGAAGAGCAGCAAGCTTGATTTTCAATGTCTAATTGCGGCTAAGTAACTTAAACATAATGATTCAAAGTCAGAAAGTTCATGCAGTCATATAAAAGCAAGATAATCTGCATATTTACTCAACTGAAAGTCCCTGCCAATCGTTATTTTCAACTTAAAATTGTCGTGCTTTGTGACTTCTATTAAAGTTTCATTTGCAGGAACCCTATGAAGCGACATGACAAAATTACAATAGTTATTGAGATATTCTTTGAATGTTCCAGAAACAGTCCTTTTGGCTGTGGAAAACATTTTTATAAATATTTCTTATTTATATAGTATAGATCTACATGCTACCCAGTATATTATACTGAGACTGAAACACTAGGAAAAGTACAATTAATTCTAAGTTAATAAATATATAATCAAACTTATAAGATAACAAGCCCTTAACTTTCAAATCAATGGAATAACTAGGACCTAACCTAAATCTAAAAATGAAAGTTTTGTATCCTATAAATTTTACGATGCCTGCACTATATCTTGATATGTTCTACCACTTGGACCAATACTAAGTACAATCACAGCCACTCACTCTTCAGATAATCTTTAATCATGTAAGATTGATTAGAATATACCAAAAGACTAACATCAACAGTCATTCAGCTTTTAAAATATTGTGTTTTTGCAACGTCACTGTTAATTGTGTGTCGTAAAAAAATATTTGTTGCCAATCACAGTCACTTTGTTCAAAAGAGACAAGTTGTGTCTCGCTGTTGAAAAATAGTTAAAATACTGCAAATAAAGACAAATACAGTATGTATCCTGTTACGTATACATTTCTATACATTGGTTATGAATGGTATCAGTTTGTTTTGTTGTATATCTCAGGGACAGTATACACTTCCAACTTCAACAATGGACCAGAACATCCAATGCTACAACAATAATTATCCTTAAAACATGTATGCGACAATATGAATGAATGTGCACAACACATCAGATATATATATGTGATATCCATATTATAAACAATGCACATTATACAGCTTTTACATGTTGAACAATTAACTTTAATTTGTCTCTCCTTAATCATCTTGGGCGCTTCACAATTAACACAATAGCTGATTAACACCATTCTAAATTAACCTTTAACCATTTTAAATCTTAACATTTTAACATTTGCAGGTAAACAGACAACTTCTAAATCCACCTGACTTTGACAAATTGCGGCCAAGTGACCAAAACATTGTCTCACTTCACTTTCTTCAATGTGTCCCTCTCCAACTAAGACAGACTTTCTACAAAAAAAGGACTGTACACAATATACACATTATATACATTATACAAGCATTTTAGAGCATCTAGCTCTGTGGTATGTACACTATAAACAAAGAGTTCATGTAAAGTCATTAAACGAAGCGTTCAGGCGTTTTCTGACTTTACCGAAACTGGGAGAGGCCAGAGGACTCGGGGGAAGGGAGCCCCCTCTGGATATGCTGGCCGTTCTTCTGGGGGTAGGACTTCTCCACCTGAAAGGGAACATGCTTTTGTTAGGCCACACATAATTGATCTTTAGCTTCTCGGATCTTCTCAAGGCACTTTTTCTAGGGTCGGTCGGTAGGACAAAAAAAATTTTCCTTCCAATTTTTTTTTTCCGTCGACAGAAAATCTATTGTGTCGGCGGGTCCGCGAAGCTAAGAATCAATTATGTGTGGCCTTACTGCAACTCCGGTTTTGCCGTAACGATTAAGTATCAATGCAATTGCAGCCCGAAATTTGCCTCAGCTTGACTAGCATCCTGTGTGAAGCAGTGTTGCCATCTTACCCATAGTTGGGTCACATGCATAAAATCTGACTATGGTCCTCAGAACTTCAAAAAGTCTTCTCAGATTTTGAGAAGGACTTGCAACCAATTTTCTAAGAATTCTACATGTACAATGATTTATTATAATAATCAAGTCTGCCATCCTCCACGAAACCACATTCAAACGATGAACTTTAAAACGAATATTTCATAAATGAACTTACTTGGCCCTCTCGTCATCTGTGTGACTTGTGATCTTTTTCTTCCATCTGAATATATTCGGATAATTCTGAGGGGATACTGGCAAATTTTCAAGGGCGTGCAGAACATCCACGTCAAACTTGGTCGGTTCATCCCTGAAATTCATAAATAAATCAGTCAACAAGAGGATGAAAATCTTCCCCAATTTGCAGTTAGGTCACTTATGTGTGTGATATATCAATTCAACATGGATATCCAGTAAAATATTTTGCTCTGGACACACCCTTGCAATAAATTTAATCAAATTTACACGTCTTTTTTATTGTACGTTTTTCATTCAGACATCTCCATTTTTCAGACTTTTCAATTTTACACTTCTCCATTTCTCTTTCATAAGATTTCGCACTACTCTATGTTTTACATTTCAGTAAATATATTCTTGTTACAGGCTCCATTAGCTGAAAAGTTTCTTTGGGAAGCAAGCAAACATTTCTTACCCAAATATGAACACACTGTAGTCGTTGATGGTGCAGTCGCTGAGATCTTCCTCTTTCTCATCCTCATCCTTCTGAGACATGACTCCCGCCGACTCAAGAGCTGTGTAATACGAGTCGCAATCGGAGTCAACGCTGCACATGCTGTTGTTGTGACACCTGCGAGGCTTCCAGATGTCCGACAAGGAGTCGGAGAATGTGTCCTCATCCTCCATGCCAACTTCACCCCCTTCCAGGCCAGCTCCCGGAGACCCAGGAGAACTGCAGGAAGCAGAGCTGGTGGAAGAGCTAGAAGAGGGAAGGTCCCCACGCATGTGCGGCTGGGCAGACACATTGATCTCATTGTTGTCGACCACAGCTCGGGCACTTTTAGCTAAGTTGTTATTGCCAGGATCCAGGATGGGATCGCCAAAGTCAAAATGTTTGATGAAATCCTCCTTCTTATTAAAAGACTGCACTGGTCGAGAAGGATTACTCTTAAACAGGGGACTAGCCCCAAGTGGGGTCGTACTGCCACTCACTGGAGTCTGAGTGTAATGTTCTTGGTAAATTGCATTCAAGACATTTTGATTACCGGGGGCTTCTGGACTTGTGACATGGAAGGCCTTCAACTTTGCCTCCAGTGCCTCTATCTCATCATCGAGATGACTTTGAGACAGACCGGCCTCGTACTTCTCTGCTAAGTAATGTTCAAGTTGGTCGAGGCCGTCGTCTCCTCTTAAATCTGTGAAGCCTCCCAGGAAATCCCAGTACTCCTGCCAGGGAATGTTGAGGTCTTTTGCGAGATTCCTGAAATTAAAAAAAAACCTTTTATTTATAAGATAGACAGCATCGTATAATATGACATTTATTAATCACTGCATTCACTTATGGGTGATTGATTCAGCAATTTTCTACTTAATAAGGCTTGTGGTACCATACATTAACCAATTTCGTACCTGCCAATCCTCTCTAGGCCTTTCTCGCTGTCTCCGCATCTCACTTTGTTGTAACTTTGAACATCAGCTGGTTTGGGGGACGGAGGGGTCAGCCACTGCTTCCTGAATGATTTGGCCTGCAAAGGAACACAGAGAAATGTCAATCTGTGGACGACTTTAATACCTACATAATACATATCACTGACATAGCCGAAGACAAAGGTGAACAGAATCTGACTAGAAAACTCTTACAGTGCCATTATTCTATAAAGCATGATTACACACAGTACAAAATACAGACCTGAGAAGGAGACATGGGTCCAGCAAATGCCTTGACGACCACCGCTGGATCTTCCGGGTTGCTGGAGTCCAGAATGCCGATCTGAGACGGGACAGGAGCGCCACTCTCGGGTGACCACGGGTCTGCCACCAGGGCAGGAACCGTGTTGTCCACACTCCGCAGAAGGGGTACGTAATACTGAGCTGCAATAAGAAACAGGAAGGAGTTAGAATGAAATTATGTCAACACCAGAAAGGGATTGGCTCCCATGTTTAAAGTCATGAAACAAATCTTAGATCTTCATTATAAAACTTTTTGTCAATTTTCAGAAATTTTATTCATACAATAAATTATTACAACTCCAAGTTTTGATACAAGGCCTTCTCAAAATAGTGGGAAAAGTGGCTGAGGCAGGGACATCAATATTTCTTAATTTTCAAAACGAGTTATTCAATTAAGTTCTTGTCTTTATTGACAAATGCTCACCTTCCAAGAGTTCTTTGATTTGGTCTTTCAATTCCTGAGGAGCATTTTGCACTCTGGTGCAGATGATCTGAAAGAAGGAGAGATTTCAAATTTGAAACACTAAGTGACGCGACTGGTCAGGAATGATTATCTGCTTGAAACGCAATACATTGAATAGAGATTGAATAGAACTTTAGAGAAAACTTTATGAAAATATTATGAAAACTAATATACCATACTAGAAAAGCCCACTGGGTGACACACTGTTGAGATCTAAATTCACATGTTTATCTAAGTAAAATTATCAAGTGATAATCTGGGGACAGATGGGCATCACATGTTTATCCAATGAAAATGTGGGGTAACTGTCATGTTCATCAATTTTACCCCCTTGTCCTTGTTAATCATGTGATCTTCATGTGCATTTTCAGCTGACTTGATCATGTTGATGTGCAGCGACCTGAGTTGACTACTTAATTGAGTCTACTTTAAATGGGAAATAAATGTCTGATGATATTCATTGCTGTTGTGTCCAATTTAAAGAACTCTCTTAAAATGTGAGGTTTTTTCCAGACTCGTCCAATATTGGTGATTTTAGTATCATTGGAATTTTCTCTTCAAGGCGAATCCAATGATACCAAATATAGTAAGAGTAGACGTAATCTTTGGTCAGGGGAGGGTTTGCTGCTGCTGTGGACATGTATTATCACTTTCAATGACATCACGACATGTGACGTCACGCCACATGCTCTTAATCACAATGACATCATACCCTATTAAGGTTGCTAGGCAACTCAACCTAGCATAACAGAGCCTCATGATGGCGGACGGTTACCTGGTTACGACGCATGCGCATAACAGACTGTCAACATGACGCTCAAGGCTGGATTTTCAAAACAGCTGCAGCACATGAAAAGATGGAAATAACAAATCTAGGGTCCGTTGAACAACCAAAAGTGCCTCTGGTGCCTCTTTGGGACAATGTAAGTACCCTGTGCGAATTTGGCGGTCGTGGGCCACCCAGATTCCTCAATCCTAAAGGTGAAAGATATGTGGCTCAAGAACATGAACTTTATTAAGATAGATGAAAGAATTTTTACCTGTTCTGGAGGGAGTCCATCCCTGTTCTTCCTCAAGCGGTCAGTCAAGGGATGGGATGCCAAGACCTTGACCACTTCATGGTGGCCAAACTTGCACGCAAAATGCAAGGGAGTTTCCCCAAGCTGAAAAAATAACAAATAAAATATTCAGAACCAGAACACGGCAGAATAGATATTGAAACAATCTGCAAAATTATAGAAATTGGTTGAATGACATGTTTTATGCAAGTTATCAAACCGATAACCTCATAACTCAGAACTTCAAGAAGTGAAAAAAAAAAGTTCTTAACTTTCAAGCAAAACACTAATATAAAGCGTACTTATTACAACATACCATTTTGTCAGGCATATTCAAGTAGAGGTCGAGAATATGCTCCATTCTCTCATTTCTCATCTCATCGGAGTCTTGAGGGTAGAGCAACTTCAAGAAGCGAGGGTCTCCCAAAGTGGAGAGTAGGTAGCGGCACATTGGGGCCCTGTTCTTCATTGCTGCACTGTGGAATGCATTGTAGCGGAAGCCCTCCTGAAAAACAGAAGAATTAAAATGTCAGTTCTGAAAGTTCTTTTTATCACAACTCACAAGTCTGAGAATATTTGACCCTTTCTGAGGACAAACAAATATGCAAATCATTTATTTTCAAATAATTATATTTAATAAAACATCAGATTTCACAATGAGTGTTTCATCATATTTTTTATGAAAATAATTTTCAAATTAATGGTTTATCATGTGTAGTAAATGAGAGAGAAGCAAAGACACAGGTCTGACACATACACAATCTGAGACTCAAGAGAATGTCCCTCAGTTGGCACTGAGCTTTTATGCAGTCAAGTGCAGTCAAGTGTGACACTGGCATCTCCTGGTGGCCGGTGACATGGATCCCTCTGGTGGGGCTGTACAGCGCTCCTGGTGGGCTTAAATGCCGTGATTCACCACAATCTCCCCTTCCACATTTTTGGCAGGCAGTGGTGCAGGTGACATCACGGCAGTCTTGAAGATGTGGTGTCCTTAATCCCGCGGTGTCCGTCAAATGGAGATCATTTACTCCGGGAAATCCAGGGGTCCGTCCAACAGAGGTCAATTATTCATGGGATCCGATGTCCATTATTCATGGGATCCGGGGTCCATAAGGTCCATATCCCTGATCCCTGGGCGAATGTCCTCAAAGCCGGCAGTCTATCAGGCGCAGGACCATGACTCCAGTGGTCCATCAGTTGGGTTTGCTCCATTCCAGTGGTCCAACCGGTGGAAGTGCCGAAACTCGGGACCTGGCACAGAGATGTCTTCAATCCTGGGTCCCCAATTAGATGACACTGAAGGGCACATGAGGTACAGCAGCCTGGGGTCTCCTGGGGAATACGTAGTAGCAGGAAAACTTTCACAGAAGAAATTTCTGGCATCACCACAGCAGTGTTGTCTGAATGACCTGTCATAGTAGGACCTCCATGTGATACAAGAACTTTAACCTCCATGTGGTCCAAACTATGACAGGGATGACTTGCATGGCTCTCTTTCTCGAATGGCCAAACATGAACATACATACATGTATGAATACAGGACGACATCAAACAGTCCCTGGAAGGAACCATAACATTATACCATTAGCTGGTCAACATAACTTTGAAGTGCAGGTGCATATTGCACATATAACCGGTGCAGATGAAGTCCAGTGTAGTGCAGTGAACTCTTGTAGATTCAGGCAGAAGATAGCCCATCACCAGCAGGCCTGAATAATGAAGAACACTGGACTAGAATATTAGTACTTCGTCCGGTGGTGGTCGGTCCGGGTCCAGCAGCACTTTTATGGAATTTGTGCTGGACAGATTCTGCCAAGCCAGCACATGGCAGAGTGGATCTCCAAGAATATCTTGGAGGTCAGGAGCGTTGACCTCATGACCTGCTTGACATGGCAACCTCCCAAGTTTTGGTGGTTTGCCTCTGTCAAATGGTCTGTAGACATGGTCTGGGCTGGTAGATCTGCAGTTGCAGTCTTGGCTGGTTAGCCTTTGTAGATGGTGTGTTGACCTTTCTGGAGGAGTTTTTGGCCTGTCAGGATCGGTTGGGGTAGAAGTATGGCCGATTACTGCCACCCGCTGGCTTTTGGGACATACATTGGGTGATCATCATCGTCGAAGTACCCGGAGTCTTCATGCAGATCCATATCTGTCCTGGCCTTCAATACTTCATGTGCCGCAACTTCATGGACAGGGCTAGAGATGACTGGACTCCGGTTGTCTTGATGAGTTCTTTGTCTTGCTGAGGAGGACGCGAACCCAAGGAGAGACATTTGCATGTTGTCTAAGTAAGAGGAGGCTGGTCTTTGTCTGCCATGTGGACTGCATACATCAAATGAACTTACTGAGAACAGTGACTTCAGTTTCCGAAGACGCCCCTGTGAAGAGGGTGGGTGTTGGCAGTCTGCTCTGACATTGTCTTCATGTCCGATCCAAATAGTTGTCACTCTTGTGGTCCCCCATAGTTGACTGTGCACATACTTCTTGGTTTGGACAATGTCCTCCGCAGGTGGTAAACTGCTGAATGGCCTATCTTTGAGCACAGGACCATCGGGATGCTTCTCGAAACACCCCGGGAAGGGATTTACCAGTGGTCGAGGGATGACATCACCTGGTGAACACCATGGTTCCTTACCAGATGGTTTTGCCCCTGTCCATGAAGATGGTCTCGGCAGGTCCAGTCGTTGCACAACAGAATATTCCCTCTGCTCATTTTCAGTTTGTAGCGCCAGAGCCATTTGCAAATCTATGAGCTGCTGGTGGTGATGCTGCCGACAGAAGGTCATTGAAATATCCGTGGACTTCAGCTGTGATGGCAGCTCATGCAGATTCATGTGGAATGGCGTCTTAATATGATGGCTGATGTATTTGCCTTCCTTAATGGCAAATTGCGACAGCTCAAATGACCAGAAGGACTGGGTTGCAGTTTGGCAAACCGGTGGTACAGGGTCAGCCGAATCAGTGAAGCCCGTCCAACACCATGAACTCATTGTAGGGTGGACTCTGGCTTCTGCCATCAGCTGCCTAACCTCCCGGACTACCTCTGATGGACCCAGTGGTTGTCGAGGACGCAGCATCGTCTGCTGCATATTGTTCAGACTTGATGCAGTACGCTCTCCTTCACATGCCGTGGCATGATGAGCAGGTTTCCTGTCTATTCCTGGGATGTAGTCCTCCTCCTTGCTGTCTCCACCATCAATGTCAGCTGAGTCCAACCACGGTTCAAGGGCGACGTCTGCAGAACTCTTCATTATTGGCCACAAGTTCACAGGATGCTGATTATTAGTCACTGAAGTTGCGTCTGTTGGCTGATGAAAGCTGTCACAATCTTGTAGAATGTTGTTATTGCAGGTTGTTGGTTGATTGTCATGGGAGCCGATCAATTTGATGATTTCCTTTGTTAGCCGCCTCCCTCCCCTCTCCTTTTGATGGCTGTGCTCCCTATCAGTCCAGGCTGGATTTTCCTCACTGCTGCCGAAACTTAGTGATGGACCGGCTGTTCCACTGGGAAAACCATCCATGCGTAGTAAAGCATTGCCTGGGTTGTTCTCCTGCAAAACCTGTTGACCGATGAATGAAGGAGAGTGCAGTTCAGACGATGCCTGTTTTTGATGCCGAGGCCTTCGTTGATGAAACTCATCAGATGCAAAAGGCAAGTGCTCTGGATAGGGAGTAGGCCCATGCAGGTCCTGCCGGATGTTCAGAGCTACAGCATTGCCAGAACTCACACGCTGCACATCTGGAGAAAGATCTTCGGGGAGCCTTGGTTCATGTATCAGTTGTTGTTCTGGTCTTATCAACAGGACTTCACTCTTATGGGGATTCAGCCTGGTCTCTGGCAACGCAACTGCAGTTGGTGATGGAGCCGCCCCACCCAGAGAAATATTCTTTGAGTTGGCTCTGCCCATCACCTGTCGATTCGCAGTGCCGATGGTGTCTGCAGTGGTTGATGTCAATACACTGTCTGATGGTGTTGAAGAGTGGTCCTCCTGTTTGATAGACCGTGAACATGTAGGGCTTGGAGATGTAGCTGGTTCTTTCCTCGAGCTCTGATTGCCGTCCTGAGACTTATCTCCCTGAACCTCCTTCAAAACCAATCGACTGCCAGCTGGAGGTGCGTTCAGGTTAGGAAATTGCTGGTCCTGCAGAGTTGATCCAGGTGGTGGTAACTCTCTTGAAGGTTCTCCCTGTTCCACTTGGCAGCGACTACGTTCATCCACTTCTTGCAGGGAACTCGCAGCCACAGCATTATTGGAACTCTTGGGACTTACGAGGGCATCTGTTGAAAGTTCTGATGTTGGTGGAACCCTGGATAGCTGGACCTCATTCTTCTCACTCCTTGGTGCAACATCATAATATCCTACTGCAACTAACATCTCAGGCTTAAGATTCAATTCTGCAGACAGAGAACGATCCCTGGTGACTGTAGACCATCCATCACAAACATCTGGGGTTGTGGAAACTGCAGAAATTACGGAAACAGATGGTATGCCCGCCCTGCTCTGAAGACTAGCTTCAGAGCGGACACTGGCTACCACTGCACCACTACCAATCACCCCAGAAGTTTTAACATTCCCAGCTGGTTGTCCTCTGGTGTTTTCACTTCCTATGGTTGCGGTTGGCTTCTTGGGCTCTGTGATAGGCTGGCTTCGCACAAGAGGTGTTTCTGCTGATAAAGATGGATGACCGTTCTTACAAGTAAGCCTACTAGTAATACTGTCAGCTGGATGTTTAATGGTGTGCGGCTTAATTGGCAACTGCTTTGGGTAGTCACCAGTGCTTTTCTTCTTGTCGACAGTCTGGGCCTGGGAAAATGAGTGATGAGAGGATCTGTCTTTGGTGGTGTCTTTGCCCCAGCCCAGTTTTGGTTCAACTCCTGGTTGCTTGCTCGAAGCGCTTGGTTGCTGTGGGTGACCCCTGATGGCATACTGAAGTTGTTGGCTCTTGTGAGCTTCAACCTGGTTCACCATCTTGCCATCTGACTTCTCTGCCATTTGTCTGCAATCATGGAGGCTGAGCTGGTCTACTGGCTGACTTGATGCGGCAGCAGGAGAAACCTGTGATTTATGGGAGACTTGCGAGCGGCTGGTACTAGACACATGCGAGTGTCGGGATCTTCTGGAACCATTTGAACGGCCAGAATTAGGCTTACCACGCTGAGACCGTTCCTCCAATTTCTTTGCCAGTATAACATTCTGCTCCTCCATGGCGACCAGCCGTCTATGCAATTCCTCTGCTTCTCTTTGCACTTGTGCCTCCCTTCTATGCCATTCCTCAATTTGTTGCTGTGCCTGCTTTATTTGTTCCCTCAGCTGTTTTCTGACCTCCCGACTACTATTGCTGTGCCTAACCGAAGATGGCCTATTTGACGATTCAGTGGTATGGCACAGTTGGTTCTCTTGGTTGGCATGCTTCGAGGAGTGATATTGCCGAGTACTCTCACTGTGAGCCGATCCTTGGCTGCTGTTGAGCTGAACTGCCGTTTGCGTTCCAGCTCCTCCTCCTACAGTGAAGGCCATCTGCAATTCTTTAATGTCCTTCCCATGGTCCATGGTTGAAGCTTGCTAGATGGAGAGGATGAGAGACAATGCAGGGAGCTGGACAGATGCTGACAGTTGATACACTCCCAAACTGGTCACTGGTGTGACGAGGTACAGACAAGAGTTCCACACTTGAGCAGAGCAGACGATGTGACAACCAGCTGATGATTATGATGAACTGATTTGACAGATGAAGTTCAACTTGATAGGCAGACTCTCTGTACATAAGGTTGGTTTCAATCAAACTAGCAGATTGACCTACCTCTTTAATTAAGAGTGGTACAATCAAGCCAGCCGATAGCCCTACCTCTTTATATAAGAGTGATCCAATCAACCAATGACAGCTGAATATATACAACTAGAAATTGCCCATGGTGAAAAATTAATGAGACAAAGGTTTTCTATGCTGATTTCTCTCTATGAATCTGCATGCATGTATCATATATGTGTAGAGATACAGATGTATACATATGATGTGCAGGTATGTTTTGTTGTATGTATGAATTCACTAATTTGCCCGTGAGGATGAGTTTTGCCAGGTGCGATGGTAAATAGCAGTTGATAAAGGAAAACAATTGATTGTTTGAGAAGACTGTGGCGAGAGACAGCAAGCGAGAAAGTCAGTTAGATTGCAAGAAATATAGGCAATGAGTGACTGATGAATAGTGTGGCCTCCAGGCACCAGGTGTGCTGCAGTATAGCTGCATGGATATGGCAGTATTTGGTTTGGTAGTAACTAATTGAAAATGAATTTGCAGTTAAAGTGATAAATATAGTGAAATAATTAGCCTTTGATAGCGGTTTAGAGATTCACAAAGTATTATTCCTGTAGCTGCATTATTGAAAGCAGGAGAAGACTTTAGTGAGAAAAATGCAATGTCAACTTTGAGAGGTTTTGAGAGATCCATGCAATCCTGGTGGCAATTTTGAAGTGTCATAGAAATCGTAAATAAGACAGCATTAAGAAGTTTATTTGCTGGTTACAGAAAGATAGGAGAGAAAAATAAGGATAGGTGGATAGTTTGGGTGAGTGGGATGCCGAGGGAATGCGTGTAGAGCTTGCCCAGCAGTGATCAAGCAAGCTTAGATTTAACTGCAATATTAGCCGGTAGGGATTGAAAGAGCAGGTAGACCTATATCTTTACACAAGAATTGGTTCAATCAGACAAGCAAGTAGACCAACCTCTTATATAAGAGTGGTGCAGTCAAGCTGACAGATAAACCGATCTCTCTGTGTATGAGTGGTCTATATTCAGGAGAAGGTGGCGCGGCATCACTGAACCAAAATGACAGCTGAGAGTTTTGTAGACTGATCAGACTGCGCAAGCTGAAGATTTCGTAGATTTGGTAAAATGCAGAACACAAAGCAGGAGATCTGGTAGATTTAGTAGAATAAGCAAGACTCAACCAGAAATGTCAACCTCCCTGTGCGCTTGAACAATCTCACAATTAGTCGGGAGTGCAGGTGATACAACAATCAGACAAGTCTCGAGATCTCGTGGAACTTGTAACTGTTCACAAGCAAACCTGGAGACCTCCTCACAAACTCCAACAAGATTTACACTTGTGAGCTATGCGAGTGGTTCACCACTGTGCTGTGATTTGGTAATTCAAACAGTATTGTTGAGGGCTAGACCTACTACAAAATATAACCTATTGGTTAGTTGATATTGGTATTGGAAATTATGAATTAACCAACTAGACAACTTTCAACAACTTAGCTGGCTAACGATACACGCTGCCCCGCTATAGCAGTAGAATAATTACCAATTGGTCAATTAATAAATTGAATATTTAAATTGTCAGAATTCAAAGTAATAGGAGCACAAATTCCAAATTGCCCGGCGGACTCTGCAAACTTTGCCGCCCAGCCGCTGCAACTAAGTCAATGGCAACCACTTACAAAGTTCTGGCAAATAAATGAAACAATTTAGTAATTACTAAGCTGAGATGTAATGCCTAACTGTTTAGCTGCTAATATATTTATAAATTATTTGTAGTACTAACCAAGAGCTTAGCTGGTACGTCAAAGACAACCTCGCAATAGCAACTGGCTAGCACTAATTAGCAGAAAACTGGAAAACAACTGGCTAATAAATTTACACCAAATTTGTTGCAGAAATATTCAAACTTCCAAGTCACCAGGCAGGTACTGCAATCTGCAAACCCAGCACAAGTAACTCAGTTGTTCAAAACTGCCACAAAATAAGATGTCTAAATAAGTGTAGAATTGATTGTAACTACACAATGATAACACAAGTTTGATTTAATTAGATGTAATTGGTCAATAATTGGAGCCCTGACCTCTCTCCCCTTCACAAAGAGGAGATGGTACAAGGTACCAAAAATGTCCCAAATCACAACTAAATTTATGGGAATACACCCAAATATAACTAGATGAAAATAGTTAATGAATGGAACCCTAACCTCTCTCCCTTCCAAGAAAAGGAAATGGTACAGGGAACCAGAAAAAAAAAATTAACTAAGTCTGAAGTCCCAAAAAATTAAAAATTTTATAAGTTGTCCTAAAATTTTAAAGGACAATTAACTAAATCCCAAAAATAAATGAAAACTAACTAAACAGGGGACTATTAAAAAAATGAAAGCCTACCCTAATAATTAATGAAATATTTGCTGTCACAAACTTGACAGTCTTGCAGACACTCACATGTAACACACAAAAATAAGCTTTATCAAGCGTAAGACGCAAGTGTCTGCCTAATTCACCTGCTTAAATTTTCATGTGAAATATACTATACACACAAACACAAGACTTAAAGCTTTATCAAGCATGAGGCACAAGTGACTTGCTTAATCCACTTGCTTAAGTGTTTGTGTGAAAACAGTAACTGTCAAAATATAGCTAACTTTAAATTTAAGTAAGCCCTTAATCCCACCCAAAAATTGGTAGAATAGTTAAACTAAATATTAAATGTTAAATAAACTAAGTAATGGTCTGCCCTTCAACAAACCGTTGAATATCTCAACAGTATGTCTAATTTCAAGACAAACTGAATGAATACCAGCCTTGATCTTTGTAGTCCAATGGCTGGGCTCAGGAGTTCTCCAATGTGCAGTGTCGGTCTTCACTTTGCAGAGTCACACTGCTGTTAATACAGCATGACAATTTCTCAATCATAAATGTCAAAATGTCCAAGGCCGAAGAATGAATCCAGGTACCAAGCACTTCTGTACACCAATGTAGTAAATGAGAGAGAAGCAAAGACACAGGTCTGACACATACACAATCTGAGACTCAAGAGAATGTCCCTCAGTTGGCACTGAGCTTTTATGCAGTCAAGTGCAGTCGAGTGTGACACTGGCATCTCCTGGTGGCCGGTGACATGGATCCCTCTGGTGGGGCTGTACAGCGCTCCTGGTGGGCTTAAATGCCGTGATTCACCACACATGTCAGAGGAAAATAAAACCCACAAAGCAATCCTTCTTAACAGTGCAATATTGGCCAGTGAGTAAACATCTTAGTAGTTCATAATCCACTGCAGCCAATTTCCACAAAATAAGCTTGACACACCTTGTTACACCAAACATACCTGCAGAATAGTTGGCGTGTCTCCGCTGCTGATCAAGTACCGTGGATTGGACCACACAATCTCTCGGATGAACAGCTGGTTTCCTGTCTCGATCCCTTTTCTTAACTTTACCAGGTCTTGGATCCGAGGCCCTCGGAACGGACCAGACTCTCCAGTTTCATCCTAATGAGGGAATAATTTAACATGTGTTAGATTTTCTGGATAGATAAATTATAAATTAAGACATACATAACAATTGCAATCAATTAAGTATTAGCCATGATGTTGCTACAGGTATGACGCTCTCTGTACACAATGAGCAACAACTACAAAACGATAAATACACAAATTCTGCAAAGCATTCATAACTCTTTACTTCCTGGAATAAAAGCAATCTAAATTGACGTTTAGGAGTCTCTGTACAAACCTTTTTAACTTCTTTGATTACATCGCATGGAGCTTGTGCAAAATTAAGCGCTTCCTCATGCGTTGAAAAAATCTTGAATCTAGCACCAGCGATCTTCTTAGTGTATTGCAAAACAGCTGCCTTCTCAGTGAACACCCTCTCCTCAGCTGTAATAGACAGATAGAAATAAAATTACTCTGAAATGATAATTAATACCATCTATTTAAAAATATGATCAACAAAATTGATAAAATTGTCCCATTACAAATCGGTCATCTTATATTTAATTATTGTCAGGCTAATTAAGCAGCCACATTGATTATCAGTACCTGGATCCGGAGATGCAAGTTCGGCCGGAACAGCTACTCCAAAATAAGTTGAAGGTGACGTTTCTTCTGTCATGCTTTCCTGATTACGTTCATTGGAGTTTCCATTCTGATTTTCATGATTCGCAACATTATTACTCAAATTGTTGTCAGTGTCAATGTGATCGCCTTGGCCCTTTTCATCATCAACGTTCAGGAACCGTGAGAGTTTTTTCTCAAAGATCTTTCTGGTTGTGGAAGTGATGGGCCCCACATTCTCCCCAAACTGACGCAACTGCAACCTCAAGTTATCATCGGTCAAACTTCTGACATCCTCCATTGGTTTCTCCAGCACTGTTGCAATTTTCACGTCCTCCATGGTACAAGGTTCTTCTTTGGATGCTGAAAAACCCATGTGGTCGACTTTAAACAGACTAGCCAGCATGAAAACCACCAGAGCCGACACTGCTACCGTCGGCCATACGTCCCTCATAATGTAAACAAACGAGAAAAAAGTAAACAACTCCCAGGCATGCGTTCTTTTTGCTTGGATGAATCAGCAACCTGTCCATGACACAGTTGCCAAATCATGCATGCGCCGCATAAAAGAAACATCGGAAATGATTTCTACATGAAGCATATCTTAATTAGACACATTTCTATGCTTAATTTCAAGAGAAAAACATACTTACTTCATGAGTGCGACACGTTTGAGTTTCCCAGATTTTTGTCTGTTCGTCGACAGCGTAACGAAATGTTATCTGCTCTGTGATTCGAGAAAACGGTGTTTACTCTCACCAATGAGAGGCCTCAACACAAAATGAGTCACGACCCGAAACACAACAAAAATGTCAATAAACACAAAAGCACGTGTACCAAATGTGCTGCAGCTGTCAAATCCTAGAAACAAATATTTAGAGAATGCCCCGAGATGTCAACACAATGTTATGGCCCAGAAAGAACCCCCATGAGTTTCTCTTCAGTAAAATCAAATAAGTACAGGGACAAAGCAATTTCATTAAAATAATCTATCTCAGGAATATTATTTTAACTAATGAGTATGTACACTGATACGTACAGTATGGAACTTGTGCGGAACAGAGCTCACAGCTTGTTTAATATTTGGTCACACACAATTGCACAAATAGGCTTCAATGGATACTGGATTTGGGGTAACACCTCAGGTGACAGTTGGGTGTTGTTTATTTCTACTTGCTAATCTGAACTCATCGATGTTTCAAGTGTTGTGAGATAGATTATACTGGGATTAGAGATCATTGCATTGTGATTTACACTTCACATGCTATAAGAAAATAGCAAAAGATTAGTACCATGAGCATTCACACATTAATTGTATGGCAGAGAATGAAGAAAATGTCAAATGAGTGGACATAACTTATCAGCAGGGAAATTAATTACCTTTGAGGGATGGATAATTCTGTTTACCTCCAATTTGACAATGGATTTACTAGTGCTATCAAAATCTAAGGAACAGGGAAATTGATGGGCAAACTCATGGAAATTAAACAGGGATTGTGGAATTAATTGACTTCACAATGTCGGACGGATTAAAAAAGACTGAGCTTGATAACCAAAGCCAGTTACATATTGAAAAAAGTCCTTCTGTGACTGAAACATACGCATCATGGGCCACGGCTGAGAGTCTGAGGTCAAGTGAGAACGATGAAAGTTTTGTTAGTGCTTGTGAACCATTGAGCACAACTGAATTAAGAATAGCAATTGATGCATTGGAGGACAATGAGGATACAGACCAAGATGTCAGTCAGACTGAATCCTTGGAAATAAAAGATGAAACATTGGAAATTGAGCCTAGCACAGAGGAAAATGGAGAACTAAAACAAGAAGATTCCGAAAGAACAAGTTCATCTAACCAAGAGATATTTTTAGATATTTCCGACTTGGGAGACCAAGATGAAGACTCCAACCTTGAGGCAAATGCAGGGTGTACATTGAGACCTAAGTGAGTGATTACATTTGACAATCATAATTATAGAATGTGTCCTGACCAAGGAGCTCCTGGTAGGATTCTACTACTACTAAGAGATCAGTTTTGAAGAAATACAATTTGACTTGTTAACATTTTTGTTTCAGAAAAAAATCCAAAACGCGGGTGAATTACAAATTCTTGAAATTCCTGCAGTTCTTCATGTTGATAGTGCTTGTCCTTGACGTGATTTTAATCTCATTGCAACTGACAGAAAATGGCCACAAGGAGGCGTTACAATACAGCGGACTTGTGGTCTCATCTGTGTTCATGGTTGATCTAGCCATCAACCTCTATGCCTATGGGTAAATATTATTGATATTTACTAACAGTTCAAATTTTCATGAAATAGAAACTTTTCCAAAATATTTTATTATGCTTATTTCAGGGTAAAAATGCTGAAATCATTCCTGGAAGTATTGGACACAGTGATCATAGTAGCATCATTCATCATCACCATTGTATTTCACTTTTATGAGGTTGACAGCAGCATGCATTATCTCAAGTGAGTCATTAAATATCAGATCTAAACTTGATAACAATCAAACATTGTCGACTATAGCTCTGGACTAGGAGTCTCATAGTCTTTCATGACTTTTATTTCTTTCAGATTTTTAATCATTGGTCGTCCTCTACGGTATGTCCGTCTTCTCAAATTGTGCAAGTACGGAAGCGCATTTCAGGAAGTGTCTCGCAAGATTGTTTCTCGCAACCGAAAGCGATGGGAGGATGAGGATTACAACCTGGACTTAACATACATCACAGGTACTTGTATTTACTATTTCATTAGACATACATGAAATAAATATAAGTTTTAATCTCCTCCTTACTCCTCTCCTCCTTCAGTATAATCTCCTGCTGTCTAATCCCCACCTTCATTATCTCCTCTCACCTCCTCTTTCCTCTCTACGGTCTCCTCTCTCCTCACCTTCTTCCTCATCTCCTCTTATCTCCTCCCTAATCTAATCCCTCCTGCCACTCATATCCTCCTTAATCCTCCTCCTTCAGTATAATCTCCCCCCCCCCCATCACCTCCTCAGTCCTTTCTAGTCTCCTTTCTCCCACCTACTTCCTCGTCTTCTGCCTAATACCCTCCCTAATCTAATCCCTCCTGCACCTAATCTCCTCCTTACTCCTCCCCCCTCCAGTATAATCTCCTATTGTCTAATCTCCTCCTTCATTATCTCTCCCTCAGCACCACCTCAGTCCTCTTCAGTCCTCTCCAGTCTCTCCCCTCACCTTCTGCCTCATCTCCTCCCCTGCCTCATCCTCTCCCTAATCTAATCCCTCCTGCTCCTCATCCCCTTCTTACTCCTCTCCTCCTTCAGTATAATCTCCTGCTGTCTAATCACATCCTCCATTACCTCCCCACACCACCTCCTCAGTCTTCTCTAGTCTCCTCTCTCCTCACTTCCTCTCTCATCTCCTCCCTCATCTCTTCCCTAATCTACTTCCTCCGGCTCCTCACCCCCCCCCTTACTCCTCTCCTCCTTCAGTATAATCTCCTGCCAGTCCTGCTGTCTAATCCCCACATTCAATACCTTCCTCTCATCACCTCCTCAGTCCTCTTTAGTCTCCTCTCTCCTCACTTTTCTCCTTGTCTCCTCCTTAATCTAATCCTTCCTGCTCCTAATCTCCTTCTTACCCCTCTCCTCCATTCCATCAGTATAATCTCCTGCTGTCGAATCCCCTCCTTCATTATCTCCCCCTCTTCACCTGCTCAGCCTCCTTGTCCTCTCTAGTCTCCTCCCTCCTAACTTTCTCCCTCATCTCCTCCCTAATCTAATCCCTCCTACTGCTCATCCCCTCCTTACTCCTCTCCTCCCCTCCTTACTCCTCTCCTCCTTCAGCATAATCTCCTGCTGTCTAACCCCTACCTTCACGACCTCCCCCTCATCAGCTCCTCAGTACTCTCTAGTCTCCTTTCTCCTCACTTTCTTCCTCATCTCCTCCCTAATCGAATCCCTCCTGCTCCTAATCTCATCCTTACTCCTCTCCTCCTTCAGTATAATCTCCTGTTTAATCCCCTCCTTCATTAACTCCCCCTCATCATGCACCTCCTCAGTCTTCTTGTCCTCTCAAGTCTCCTCTCTCATAACTTTCTCCCTCATCTCCTCCCTAATCGAATCCCTCCTGCTCCTCATCCCCTTCTGACTCCTCTCCTCCTTCAGTATAATCTCCTGCTGTCTAATCCCCTCCTTCATTGTCACCATCACCACAACCTTAGTCCTCTCTAGTCTCCTCTCTCCTCCCTTTCTTCCTCATCTCCTCCATCATCTCCTCCCTAATCTAATCCCTCCTGCTCCTCATCCCCTTCTTACTCCTCTCCTCCTTCAGTATAATCTCCTGCTGTCTAATCCCCACCTTCATTATCTCCCTCTCATCAGCTCCTCAGCCTCGTTGTCCGCTCTAGTCTCCCCTCTCCTCCCTTTCTTTCTCATCTCCTCCCTCATCTCCTCCTTAATCTAATCCCTCCTGCTCCTCAACTCCTCCTTACTCCTCTCCTCCTTCAGTATAATCTCCAGCTGTATAATCCCCTCCTTCATTATCCCCCCTCTTCACCTCCCCAGTCTCCTTGTCCTCTCTAGTCTCTTCTCTCCTCACCCTCTTCCTCAACCCGATGCTCCTAGTTTTCTCCCTCATCTACATTGTGCAGGGGGAGGGTTGGTCTAATGGCAGCGTGCTAGGCTGAAAATCACTGGGTCTAGGGTTCGAATCCAACTCTTGCCGGGTCACATGGGCCTGTGCAGGACAGCTGTTTAAATCATTATTTACCACATTGCCGTGTCCTCCTCCTGTTCTTATTTGCCAACCAAGTGCATAAATACAGGATGTAGAGTCCCAATCATCCATCCATCTCATTGGATCCTTATCTTCCTCAGAGTACCTAATCCCTAATTCATATTCTATGCTCCCTTCCTCTTCCTCTGTACTTTTTTTTTTTTACTGGAAAAAACTCTTAAATAGCTAATACTATTTCAGATCAAATCATAGTGATGTCCTTTCCATCTGAGGGTTGCAACACAATTTTCAGAAATTCTTGTAAGGTAGGTTTCAAAAATTTTTTAATTCTCAATAAAAACATAGGCTGCGCAGCAGCAAACCTTCAGCGAATAACACCTTTAGAAGATTACAATAATATCATAAAATTGGAGCGTTTACAAAATTGCTTATAGGTACGCAATAGCAGTCGAGTAGTGGCCTTCAATTACCTCTACTGGCCCGCTGCCCTGCCATCTTTCCATCTGCTTGCCAGGATTTGTAAAATCAGGGAAAGGCCTTAATAGACTAAATTACGCATTTTATGGTATAGTTTCATGCGTGTACAAAGTACAGGTTATGAGGTGTCTGTTGAAAAGCAAAAAATATAACACTGTTATAATTTTCTGAAGTTTATCCAATGATTCATAAAGTGTTATATGCATCAAAAAGCACTGCTACATTGCATAGGTGATTTGTTTAGAAAATTGTATTACTGTATATGCAATAGTGGGCAAGTTTTGGCTCCGATATAAAAAACAATTCTTTTAAATATTTTTCTCAATATTACAAAAATTATAGAATAGCCATCTGTCCGACCATGAAAAGGCACAACTAGACCATATAAGCCATACGTGTACCAAACTTCATCCATGTATATGGAATAGTGACCGGATGTTGGGCCAGAAACAAAAAACTAATTGTTTTTTTTTTCAATATTTCAAAAAGTATATAATATTTTCCATCAGACCTTTCAAAAGGCACAACTAGACCATATTGACCATATGTGTACCAAACTTTATCCATGTACATGCAATAGTGACCGAGTCTGAGCCCAAAAAACCAAAAAAAAAATGTTTTTATATTTATTCTCATTTTTTTCAGAAAGTATAGAATATCTGTCAATGAGACCATCAAAAGGCACAACTAGACCATATAGGCCACATATGTACCAAATTTCATCCATGCACATGCAATAATGACCGAGCCTTGGCCCGGAAACGAAAAAATATTATTTTCATATTTTGTTAATTATTTCAAAAAGTATTTAAGATCTATTCATCAGACCATCAAAAGGCACAACAAGACCATACAGGCAAGATGTGTACCAAATTTCATCCATGTACATTAAATAGAGGCCGAGTGCTGGGCCGGAAACAATCAATCCCCCCGCCGCCCGACCGCCCGCCCGACGGACAGCATTTTTACCCAAGTGATTACAATACCTTCTTCGAACTTCGTTCGCTGAAGGTAAAAAGGTGTATCAACAAATTTCATTTTTTTAGATTGTTTCTAAAATTGACATGCCTTTCTGTTTTAGGAAGTAGCTCACTTCTTGAACGAAAAGCACACTGGCAGGCATTATACGATATTCAACCTTTGCAGTAAGTACAAGCTTTGTTGAAAGTGAGATAATATTAAATTTACAAATCTAACCATTTCACATAACCATCTCACACAACGTAACTAAAAAACAAACAATTTTGCAGGTGAAAACACTTATGACACGTCATGTTTCGATGGGCAAGTGATATGGTGTCCCATTGATGACCACAATGTTCCCTGCTTGAGGTAAAAATCTTTGGCATAATTCAAATTTGAATAGGATAAAAGCAACAGCATGAAGTCACTGTGACGGCTTGTAATTTTTGAGAAGTTAATTGCTTTTTATGGGTTTCTAATTAAATCATGCATTCATATTACAACCACTTTACTTCATGTAATGTTAAAATAATTGGATTAGACCATTAAAATCACCACAAATGACCAAGTAAATTCCAACAATAATTGCTAAACTATGACAGAGGTTACTTTGACCTGAGTTCAGAAAAACTATAAATTTTTAATCTTGGCTTTCAGTCAAATGATCCGGTATGTTCAATTAATCCAAACCTTCTTGGACAAGCACCAAGACAACAAAGCGGTCATCCACTGCAAGGGAGGAAAGGGGCGAACGGGAACTATTGTTTCTTCTGTCCTCATTCAAAGGGGAAACCACACTGCTGAGGTACTTTCATCAATTTATTAATATTGCTATATTGACAGAATCTCAAAAAATTAAGAAATATCATAAAACTTAGTCTAGTTTTATAAGGCATAATATTATTAATAAAATAAAATAATTAATTAAATAATTTTAACTACTGTAAGGTTGAGAGGAGGAGGCCCCGACTGGGAGTTGAACCTGGACCCGCTGCGTGGGAGGCGGGGACCTTAACCACTAGACCAAAGAGTCACTCAGTGATCTGAGGGTCTGAATCACCACACTAACAGTAATTTTTTCAGATTGGTCTTGAAAAGTTAATCAATACTATTTCAGGAGAGCATGCAGTATTTTGCATCAAAGCGAACCAGTTTTAAAAGTTGTTGCTCTTTCATGGAACAGCAGAGAATTCGGGTACAAAGCCAGGTATGTATCAGTTAATTGAAAATTTTAAATTTTTTCTCAACATTTCTTAAAATCAACTTCTTACATAACAATTGCCTTGAGTAGGCTACCAGTTGCTGCCATTTGCAAGTTTTTAAAATTCAAATTTTCCATGTAAAATGCATGCCCACCAGGTTTCGACAGTACAATGGCTCCTTGGGCAAGGCCCCACTTGCCATATTCTTATATCTGCAATGTTTTCCTCCCAGTGGGTTTCCTTTCAGATAATGGGCAATTCTAGTCAAATATGATCATAACATTTATATTTTCTTTTTATTGTAGATTCGCTATGTATACTACTTTGAGAAAATCACAAAAGAGTATGATGGAAAGATGCCACCCAGAAAGGAATTTCAGCTTCATTCAATAGAAATCACTTTCATAACAGGTAAAAGTTCTTTGACTCATTTAATTTACTTTGACCTACGACCACCCAAATAAACAACTTTCTTAAAATTCCCATCCAATTAAACAGCTGATCAATTGAAATTCCTTGCAGCTATTAGCGCACAGCGAGGAGCAGACCTGACATTTCAAATTCATCAGTTTCACCCTGAACAAGAACTGACCTTTGACCTGAAATACCAGGACAAATGTTCAGTGAGTATTTAAATTAACAATCACCTGTTTTACAGACACAGAGAACTATAACATTTTTTATTTTAAAAGTATCAGGTTAATTTCAAATATTTCAGGTGGTGCTAAACGAAGATGCTACATCAATAAAAATAATTTTTCCTGGTTGTCTCCGGTTACAAGATGATGTTAAAATGACATGCTTTCGTTCTTCAGTAAGTGAAAACTTAAAGTGTCTTACTTTACGATTTCTCTATCCATCATTGGGAATATAAAGACTTAATTAATTATTCTTATCTGCTTTCAGATATCTCCATGTCGCAAAAAATCCTGTATCATCTATTTCTGGTTTCATACTGCATTTATAGAGGGCTCCAAGTAAGTTGACTTATGTATTATAGGCCTATATATTTGTTTAATAAAAAAAATCTAAATAATTCCGCAGTAAAATTAGGCTTGGAAGCCTTGGTTGACTTGAAATGAAAAAAAAAAAAAATTTTATAAAATCACTCAGGAAGAGCAGACTGACTCCAGTCCCTTTTTGCCTTCAGTGAATGTCAAGCATGACCTCTGAGTATCAAGTACAGAAACTGCCTGAACTTCAATTCTACTGAGGCCACACATAATTGATTCTTAGCTTCGCGGACCCGCCGACACAATAGATTACTTGCCGATGGAAAAAAAATTATTTTTTTTTGACATTATAAAAAAAAAATTTCACCTTTTTTTTTGTCCTACCGACCGACCCTAGAAAAAGTGCCTTGAGAGATCCGAGAAGCTAACAATCAATTATGTGTGGCCTTACTGGTAAATAATTTAAAAGACATATTTTTTATATCACTTCAGGTTGGAGTTTTCCAGGGAAGATTTGGACACTCGAGGCAGAAAGCCCTTCAGAAGAAAGGGTCAAGATTTCAAAATTCAGCTAAATTTATCCCAAGACAGATAACGTCCATTGTCAAAGGCATTTTAACCTATTGTTTGTTATGTACATACAAGAAATTTTACATGTGAATAAACTGTAAGTTATTGAGAGTTGTTTCGGACATGATTGATAATAATATTGATCAAGTTCTCCTTTAATTTGTATTTAGACTTTGTTCCACGGGCGCAAACCGTCTGTCTTCTCTTATGTTTATTAAAGTGGTATGCCAGTGCACTGCAGATGTCTATACAAAGAACTTCAATGTACATTTGAATACAAATTTATTGAGATCATAATTCAACTATGAACAATACAAAACAATGAACCAGTCACTTGTGAATGCAAAACAGAACAATGAACATACAAAATAAAATATACATACAAAACATCAATACTCAGGTCCCTGGATAATACTGCGTATTCTATCAGCATCTACTTGGAGCTGTTCATTTCGAGGATCAATCTTTAATGCTGCTTCATAATCTTGAAGACCTGAAAAGTAAATAAAGTCTAAAAGTTAGATTTGTTCCATTTTTTAAAAATTTTAAAAATATTTATGTGAAATTAAGAAATTAAGAAATTAATCAAAATATTTATATTCAGATCAAAATATTCTATTTCATATCAAGTCTAATAAGTCCACGAACAGTATTTGAAACCAAAAATACATGAGTGCAAAAAAATCCATTCACTTATTTAATGTTTTTTATCATTGAGCAAATTAGGCCAGACATAGTTGTTTTAGCTTCTCGACAGATGAAAAAAATACTTGCCTACATTTTTTTTTAATTGATTTACAATAAAGTTTTAGGTTAACACTTATTCTTCTTTGTCCTACTGACCGACCTTAGAAAAATTCTTCATGAAGTTTCAAGAAACTAAAAATCCATTATGCTTGGCCTTGGGCGATAATGTTAATTTCTTTTGGCTGAAACGGGTAAGTGTCTCACCTTCCACATAGAGTTCCAGATTGCAATAAGCTGTTCCTCTCCTGACGTGTGCTTTAATACGACTCGCTGCATTTTGTTGTACAGCTGGTTGTAGCAAGTCTAACGCCTGGAACAAAGAATTGTGGAATTAAAAATGCATTATGAAATCCTCATTTATCATGATTGAAACTTTAATAAATTATTCATTATGAAATATTTAGGCTGCCTTCTCACCTTGGTGCAATCCTCTGCACATTTGAAATGATTTCCCAACTTCAGATGACAAGCTGCTCGATTTGAATGCAAGCTTTTTAAATGTTAAGGTTAAAATAAATAATTTAGAGGCAAGCTAGACGACAAAGAAAAATATATCTTCTATAGATTACAGTTTTCTAAAAATATTTCATAAAAGTCATACGCTATTGGTTTCAATTTTTTACAGTGAATGTCCTGTCGATTGAAACAAAACAGCAGAAGAACTTTACTTGCGCTTCAAGAATCATCAGTGGTTTCATAAGCCAATAAAATCATTGCATATTTTCAAAGGATACGCTGGATTCCTATGGTTCATTCTAATTGCATGAGAGAAGGCATTAATGGCCGCATGGTAGTTTCCAGCTTTGAAGAACTCACTGAAATAAATCCCAACAAATACATAAGAAATTGGCTATTGATTCATCAAATACGTTACTGGCTTCTATTCCCAAAGGCGGTTGGCAAGTTTTAGTCTGTCAAAGGGAAATTGTATGCAGTTCGTAGGCCTTTGTGCTAAAGTTGGGTTTGTATCCGGTATTTCTGCCCCCGAATTTTTAAATCAGGGTGATGCAGGTCAGAAAAAAAGAATCCACTATTCTCAAAAATGTAAGCAAAATCCAAATTTATGAAAAAATTATTCTATAAATAAATGTGTCCACTTACTCTCCCTTTTCCTTGAGCCACACTGGATCCTTTTCGTGGTCTCTGAGTTCAGCATCTTGGACTTCTGATAACCTTCTTGCTTCTGCCTGCTTTTTCAGCCACTATATTAAAGATTTATAAATTCCATAATTGAAATGCAATCCACTTATTAAAGAGATATCTTCTACACCCAACCATTCATTACCATAATCATTAATTAAACATGACAATTTATTCGGTAATTATCTGAATAAAGCTTATATCGTTTGTGCCTTCACAAGCCAGTGCTTCAGCTTTTCAGGAACAGATCATGTTGAACATTCCTACTGACCTCTTGTTCTTTATCTGAAGTGGACTCCCGTGCAGCGGTGAGAAAATCTCTAGGGGTAAAGGAAACGTTTATTTTTCCGGTGACTCGTATTTGTTCACTACCTGCATTTTCTCTGAAGACATCCTTGGGGTTCTTGGCTGAAAAGAAAAGTTGATAATAATTGACGACCAGGTTAAATTTTATGATGATGACAATTTAATTCAATTAATATAATTGATCTGCAATTTATACAATTTACATTATACACTGTAATTGCAACTATATTATACCTTTATTCCTGCTACAATGGGCTGATTGGGAAAACCTTTGGGCATTGTTCCTTTCAACTTCATCAACTGACAATTTTTTCTCAAAAGAAGCTTGGGTGTTGATCTCCATCAATTCTTTTCTCAATCTCAGATTTTCCTAAAAAAAAAGAAGAAAATAATTAATTTAGCACATTTCTTTGGTTGGGCTGAAAAAATGAATTAGAACGAAAGTGAGGTAGGAATAATACCATCTCAGCCTCTGCTTTCTGGATGCGTTTCCACTCCTCTAATTCCCGAGTTGCTTGGTCTCTCTCAGCCGTCTTCACATCCTCTATTCTTTGCTTCTCTTCCCGTTCTATCTGCAAACAATAAACTTAACAATAAAATACTTTCCATACATTCTTGACAACACACTGTAAACCTGAGCAGAATAAAAGTTAGTTTTCTATGTTCAGCATGTTCAGAAAAATAGGTTCGTACAGATAGTTCTGGCACATAATTACCCTAATCTGGTTGTTGATCGCAAATTTGTCTGCCTCCCTCTTTCTCTCCTTTTTTGCCGTCTCTTCTTCTGCGGATCTTTCTTGGGCTCGTACAACTGCCGCCTCTCTGCGTTGTTTTAGTTTTACTTTATCAGCTGTAATAGGAGGAAAGAGTATAACACTGCTTGTTAACTAGTTTTGATTTAACACACATGTAGTGCTAACAACTTATTGGAAGTTTGAAACTGATTCTCTACCCACCTGAATCGGGATGACGCAGTGCACCCCATAAAGCAGGGGTGTCCTTTTCCAATTTGAATGTGACGACTCCGTTGCTAATTTCAACAGTGCCATCCCGGTCGTTCACAGGTGCGTACAGAGCACAATCAAATATGAAAGGTGGGTAGGACACCTGGAAATTTATCAAAGATATAAAATTAATTTAGTCTTACTGTTGGCGGAGGCTCACAAATTGAACAATGGCTGTTTCAAGTCCCAATATGATATCTTATTTCAAACTTCAAAGAGACAGCTCTAAACTTCAAAGAGATAGCTATAAATGATTTTTTTTTCTAAATGTACGGCTCTGAGTTAATATAGTATATTGAACCCAGGAAGGCATGCTGCTACAAGACTCTAAAGAGCTGTGGCACGTAAAATTGCTTGGTTTCTAGGGACGCCAACCGTGAGCGATATTTGAGATAATTACCTTAAGGTACTCCTCAGTGGAAAATATATCCACTCGATTAGGTTTGACACCTTTAAGAGGTACAGTGATGTAAAGCATCTTCTCCGTTTCCTCCCATGTGTAGTCTTTGATAGTTATCGGCATCTTGTGGGCTGTTTAGTGACTCAAAATAAACAAGAAGACAGAAACCAAACTGCATGAGTGGTTGGACAGAAGGGAGCGGACCACTATTTATTTACTGTACATTTTTAATGTAACACTTCAGTCATTTGCTCCTCCCCTAATTTACTGAAAAATATAGGCCTATTTTTCCATGAAAGTATCATCTCTTACAAACATGTAGGCATGCAGGGTATACATTGTTAGCCATCTAGATTTTTTGCTATGCGCCTCCGAAACTGAAACCTCCCTGTTTTGCCAAGAATCCTAGAGTAACCAGCTCACACCCTCCCAGATTAAAAAAAAAAAAAAGTCCCTCTCCCAACTCAAGATAATGGCTAAATTGTGGTCTTAATCAAGTCCAGACAATCTAAAATTATTTATTCAGTAGCCTAAATACTGTTTCCAGCTCATTGGCTGTCTGTAAAGACAATCAGAAGACGCGCAATCTTTTTTTTTCTTACGTACTATTTTACACTGTGCAAGCCGCTTATATCAATAGTGGTCCGCATCCTAATAAAGAAACCTTTCCCCCAAAAGTTGTTAAATTTTCATATTTTTGAAAACTACACCAGATTTCTGATTGAAGCACAGCAACAATTTTCACCATTAAACCCACTGACCGCCATTTCCAAGCTTTGTTTGATACCCTCGGAGGTGCCGTCTCCGGAGGTGCATTTTGCTTCATTTTAGCTTTCCGAGGCAGGAAGGTTGATTGGCCACCAAATCAAGGCAATTGGAGATAACCAGGAAAATGCAACTGATTTATGTAGAGTACAAACATGGGAATCTGTCCTTACCATAACGACATTCTTCCCTTAATTAATTAGTTGATTAATGATCGTCTTAACGAGAAATTGGGAGTTTCCAGGTGAAAAATTACCCAAATTCCACATATTTTTTTGGAAAATGCCCAAAATGACTAAATTACTGCCTAAAACTTGCTTGAAAGTGCTCAAAATTATTGAAAACAATTCAAATCTGAAGAAAGTCAAAAACATTGCCATTTGCAGGGTCCACCATGCTCCGCTGGCCCTTTTGCCACTTTTCGGGTCCCTGCTAATAAAGAAACCTTTCCCCCAAAGTTGTTAAATTTTCATATTTTTGAAAACTACACCAGATTTCTGATTGAAGCACAGCAACAATTTTCACCATTAAACCCACTGACCGCCATTTCCAAGCTTTGTTTGATACCCTCGGAGGTGCCGTCTCCGGAGGTGCATTTTGCTTCATTTTAGCTTTCCGAGGCAGGAAGGTTGATTGGCCACCAAATCAAGGCAATTGGAGATAACCAGGAAAATGCAACTGATTTATGTAGAGTACAAACATGGGAATCTGTCCTTACCATAACGACATTCTTCCCTTAATTAATTAGTTGATTAATGATCGTCTTAACGAGAAATTGGGAGTTTCCAGGTGAAAAATTACCCAAATTCCACATATTTTTTGGAAAATGCCCAAAATGACTAAATTACTGCCTAAAACTTGCTTGAAAGTGCTCAAAATTATTGAAAACAATTCAAAATCTGAAGAAAGTCAAAAACATTGCCATTTGCAGGGTCCACCATGCTCCGCTGGCCCTTTTGCCACTTTTCGGGTCCCTGCTAATAGGGAGCGGACCACTATTTATTTACTGTACATTTTTAATGTAACACTTCAGTCATTTGCTCCTCCCCTAATTTACTGAAAAATATAGGCCTATTTTTCCATGAAAGTATCATCTCTTACAAACATGTAGGCATGCAGGGTATACATTGTTAGCCATCTAGATTTTTTGCTATGCGCCTCCGAAACTGAAACCTCCCTGTTTTGCCAAGAATCCTAGAGTAACCAGCTCACACCCTCCCCAGATTTAAAAAAAATAGTCCCTCTCCCAACCTCAAGATAATGGCTAAATTGTGGTCTTAATCAAGTCCAGACAATCTAAAATTATTTATTCAGTAGCCTAAATACTGTTTCCAGCTCATTGGCTGTCTGTAAAGACAATCAGAAGACGCGCAATCTTTTTTTTTCTTACGTACTATTTTACACTGTGCAAGCCGCTTATATCAATAGTGGTCCGCATCCTAATAAAGAAACCTTTCCCCCAAAAGTTGTTAAATTTTCATATTTTTGAAAACTACACCAGATTTCTGATTGAAGCACAGCAACAATTTTCACCATTAAACCCACTGACCGCCATTTCCAAGCTTTGTTTGATACCCTCGGAGGTGCCGTCTCCGGAGGTGCATTTTGCTTCATTTTAGCTTTCCGAGGCAGGAAGGTTGATTGGCCACCAAATCAAGGCAATTGGAGATAACCAGGAAAATGCAACTGATTTATGTAGAGTACAAACATGGGAATCTGTCCTTACCATAACGACATTCTTCCCTTAATTAATTAGTTGATTAATGATCGTTTAACGAGAAATTGGGAGTTTCCAGGTGAAAAATTACCCAAATTCCACATATTTTTTTGGAAAATGCCCAAAATGACTAAATTACTGCCTAAAACTTGCTTGAAAGTGCTCAAAATTATTGAAAACAATTCAAAATCTGAAGAAAGTCAAAAACATTGCCATTTGCAGGGTCCACCATGCTCCGCTGGCCCTTTTGCCACTTTTCGGGTCCCTGCTAATAGGGAGCGGACCACTATTTATTTACTGTACATTTTTAATGTAACACTTCAGTCATTTGCTCCTCCCCTAATTTACTGAAAAATATAGGCCTATTTTTCCATGAAAGTATCATCTCTTACAAACATGTAGGCATGCAGGGTATACATTGTTAGCCATCTAGATTTTTTGCTATGCGCCTCCGAAACTGAAACCTCCCTGTTTTGCCAAGAATCCTAGAGTAACCAGCTCACACCCTCCCCAGATTTAAAAAAAATAGTCCCTCTCCCAACCTCAAGATAATGGCTAAATTGTGGTCTTAATCAAGTCCAGACAATCTAAAATTATTTATTCAGTAGCCTAAATACTGTTTCCAGCTCATTGGCTGTCTGTAAAGACAATCAGAAGACGCGCAATCTTTTTTTTTCTTACGTACTATTTTACACTGTGCAAGCCGCTTATATCAATAGTGGTCCGCATCCGAAACACGCTCGCAGGTGCTTGTGCGCCAGATGAACTCCAGAGGGCGCCTCGGTTAACTAAAAAAAAAACGCAGCGCCACCTAGCCAGGGACACTTTTCCACTAAGTAATCCCAATTAAAAGCCCGGATTAAAAGGGCCTTTGAAAATGTATTAATCTATCCATTGTGATTTACGCCTCTGCTGCTGCAGCACCTTTATTATCCCTTGACATATGCAGTTATCAGATGAGAGAGCACAGAGAATTATATCGACATTCCGTGAAGCCATCAAAACTTTTCCGAATGCGGACTTCTGCTATGTCACGTACCTGGGTCACGTATCGAAAACTGCAGAAGTGAAGTCGTGGCATTCCCTACCAGCAGGTTGCAACATGTCATGGAGGGCTATTTGGGCAATCACAGTTTTATCTGCTCTTATCTTTGCTGTTGCCTGATCCTCAGCCCACACAACCTTACAGCTCCTTGAGAGACATAGCCATTTGTCCTTATATTAAACATGAAACTAAAACAGGAGTTTTGATACACAAAAAGAGTCCCTCTTACCCACCATAAAAAGAGCAGCATCGCACAAGTAGCCTAGACTTCAAATTCACTTCAACGTTAATAAGGATTTCAAATACAATTGATGATTCAAGAGTTGGTAATTTCTACAAATGTGATTTATTCAATAATCAAATCTTCAATATGGACAAAGTGCTTACAAGCCTTACATGGACCAGTATGAGTCTTTTCAAAATGTTGAGGACATACTTTGTATGCAATAATGAATAAAGATGCTTCCAACAGGAAAGAAAATCCTGAGTTGCTAACCAGAATGAGTGAAAATGTGTATTCTCGCAGTAAATTAATGAATTTATGTGACCCAATTGTTCGCACTAAAACAAATTCACACACCAATAAAATCATGAAACGGCTAAGGACAAGACATCTTATTTACAATAACTAACAAAAGTTTTAAAATATAAATATTTCTCAACGTCTTCTTCTTCCTTTCTCCTCTGGTGAAACACTACGACGCGACCGTCTGCGGCTGAATAAGAAAAAAAAAAAGATTATTTACATGTGAGTTTGAACTATCACAATCCATAACGAATTGATTACAAAATAGTCTCGAAATTTACAAAAGTTTAATTGACAAAGAAGCCACATACAGAGTGGCAAGTTTCTTACGACATGGAGACATTTTCTGACATAGCTATTTAGACAACCATGGACCTAGTAGCTTCAAAAGACGGAGTATTTTCACAAAACTATGTTCTATTATGTTCCTTTCCTCACCTCTTTTTGCCTCCAACGGCTCCTCTCACGAAACACCAATCTACATTAATTTTCTGGCCAAGAATTTCTGATCCATTTAAACTTTCAATAGCTGCATGTGCTTCTGCGTAGGTTTCATACTCCACAAGAGCATAGCCCTGAAAAAGACAAAACAAGTTCCCGGTTTCATTCAAGCTGCTAATGCGGGGCTAAATTGACACATGCGAACAAATCCTGCAAATACACTTAAAGTATGAGCTATAAAACTTCATCAGTTTGCACTTAATTGATGAAATTTTAAAAGGTCATTTCAAAGTTAAAAGAAATTGGCATTCCAACAATATTCAACTGTTTTAGGAAGTTCACAAGTTGCAATCATTTTGAGCTATAGTTGTTAATAATCAATAAGAGATATCTGACTCGCACCTTAATGAAACCAGTTCGTCTGTCGAGGTTTAAGTGCAAGTTTTTGATGTCTCCGTATTCGCCAAATTTGTCAATTATGTCGTCTTCACAGGCTTCCTCATGGACATTTGTGATGAACAGAATCCACCCTTCAACAGCTGAAAAACCAGAACAATTGTTATTCAAAACCTTGAAATCAAAGCAATTTATTTTGAAATTATATAAGATATTTAAAATTTTCTGGGTAACTTCCTTTGTCACATTCAACTTCGGCTCAGTAACATTACTAAACATTTGTCCAAGGACACCATCACACTTACATCTCTGTGGGCCAGCTCCAGTCTCCTCGTCATCCACTTCCATCCCTTCATATTCCTCGACTCCACTCCTTGTCGCCTCTGAAAAATCAAAGCAAAGCATTTGTAACACGGAACACCCGGAGGCCAAGTAGCCGATTTCAAGGGATCATTTATGATTTCCAGTGAGTAAGTGGCAACCCAATGAAACGCTTCATTCTGAAATGATTTGGATGTTATCTGCTCTCGTAAATATCTTCATAATATTGTCTTAACTTCCTGTCTGCACAATCAGACAAAAAAAATGTAAAGGTCTTTGACACAAGCACTCCCGAGCTCCAGCAAGCTTGGCTTTGAGACTATGGACAATACTGTTCTGTCTATAGGCCTATCCATTTTTAAAGTGAAATCGGTGATGCCGTTGATCCTAGACTGGTTATTATCTTTGCCTCTTTGATAAAATGAGAGTAACACATAAAGAGCTCATCGAGCTTCCACAACGATATATGCCACGGAATACTTGGTGTGCAGCCAAAACGGCGATAAACCAGAACGGCTATTCGTGTATTTACCATAACGGCGATGATAAATTTGACTAGAAAACAAGAACGGCTATTTCACTAATTTTTGGTACAATAAGCTTGCAAACTTAGTAATTTTACTTTAACATAATACATTTTGTTATCCAGCATTGTTTCCGTTATTTTAAAGATCATTTAGTTACATTTTTTGTTGCTTTTTATAAAGTTTTACACATTTACTAAGTTTTAGCTACATTCACATTATAACATGTCAAATTAGACAAGAAAACTGTTACGTTATTTTGCTACAAAGTAGCAAATATCATGGATGTGAACTTGCTTGCTACAAAGTAACAAATATTAGACGTTTTTTTGATGAAATATGCTTTTCTAAGTTGATTTTTAACTAAAATTGTCATCGCCGTTTTGGACTTTGATCATCCCCGTTTAGGTATTGTTTGTAAATATATGAATAGCCGTTCTGGTTTATCGCCGTTTTGACTGGCAGTCGAATACTCAGCCAAAATCATCGAAATCATCTTAAATAGTCCCTTTTGTCAGAGAAATTTACCATTGCCGGCTCCAAAACCACGTCCTTTCCTCTTCTTGGCTTTTTCTTTCAGTTTAGCTAAACTTGCTGAAAATAAAAACAACAAAAAAATTAACACTCACAATTATTCATTTATGGCAACACAGATAAAATACAAATTTGCAAACAAGCTTATCTGTAATGTATCTATCCATAGTGACCCATATTATGCACAAAAAAGATGAGAATATTTATTAGCGAGACAAAGACTTACTGAGGACACAATGAAATGTTTTTGTTTTTTTTGTTGATGTTGATTGCAAACAAAATCGTGGATTGAGCGTCTTTTCCCTAGTTTGGTGTGAGCGATATTAAAGAGTTGCGGCACACGAATTTGTAACGACAATTTCAGGGAAAGTACAGAGATGTGGAAGCAAAATCCTGATAGATAATATAAACAACATTACATAGTACATCTATGACAAATATTCTGGCTACTCACTGTCTCCTTCCTCGTCAACTTCAAAATCATCGCCTCCCTCGTGAATTTCTAATACGTCCGCCATTTTGTCGTTTTGGTTCTGCCGGAATTACACAGAGAGGGCGCCATAACCATGTGCCGAGCACTGCTGCCACCTGGGGTTAAGGTAAAATTTACCCCAAGGTCCTGATGTGAGCAGTTCAGAGATGAGACAGGTGCTACTGGTGAGTGCTTAGGTCCTCATGCAGTCCAAGAAAGGTCATTGCAGAAAAACCGTATGCCTGAGAAATTGCATTTACACAAGCAGGTATACAAACTTTCTATAGACAATACAGAGGAACTTTCACAATTCCGTTTCCAGATTAGCAGAATTCAGAACTCATCATCTAATAATTGGTATCAAAACTTTTGCAAATTCATTTAACTCAATTTGATATATGTTTACACTTTACTAATTAAAATCCCTCAATGTACATCATAATTATATCTGAAAAAAATCGTCTTCCAAACCACTCCAAGTCTGTGATCAGAATTTTGTAATAATAAAAAATTTGCTTGCATGTGAATTTTCAGTTGTTCTTCGCTATCAATCAGGTCTTTTTAAAATAAACTGCTCACACTTAAAAACGCACACCTCCTAAAAGGGACAGAACTTGCAAACTACTGAAGATAATTCTTTGTAACCTTCCAAGCCCGGCACCTGGGGGGGCACGCAATTCTCTGGGGGGGGCACTCATAATACTAATTGTATATTTTAGCTAAGGTTGAAAAGTTCATATGGGGGGCACCTGCTGAGGGGGCACAGGTCCAATATGGGCGGGGGCACGTGCCCCCCCCCTTGCCCCCCATAGGGACGCACTGCATCCACGTCTTTTTACACTGGGTTCCCCCAGTGTAATAGAGAGAGAATGGGACAAAGTGCTTTTCTTTGAAGTTTTGTGGAGATAAATTGGGAGGTTTTAGAGGCTTAAAAACCAACTGGGGACCTTAGTATACTTGGTTTCTGAAATGCATTTTGTAATTTGGTGCTGTATGTGCTGGTGTTATTCAGAATTTAGCAAAATTCCAAAATATGTCTTTTTCCTCTTTCAGACTCTTTTGGCAGCAAATTGCCACATTTTAAAGTGTCTATTGTGAGCTTAGTCTTTCACTCTGAGTTATGAAATTTAGTATAGTGATACGTTTGATGGTTTGAATCTGGAACATTTTCAGAAATTCAAAATGGTTGCGAAAATGGCCGCCACAAAATGGCTGCTATTCTTGTTTTGCCACTGTGAGTTAAGTTTTTCACTTAAGAGTATTGAAATTTGGTGTAGAAATTTGTTTGATGGTGTGAATCAATAGTTTGGGAAATACAAGATGGCTGCCAAAATGGCTGCCAAAAAATGGCCATCATTCTTGAGTTGCCCACTGTGAGCTTAGTATATCAACTAGAGGTTTGAAATTCGGTACATGTGTAGAGATTTGTTTGAGGGTATGGATCAAAGACCCCTGAGGAATCTAAGATGACTTCTACAAAATAGCTGCATTTCTCGATTTGTTCACTGTGACTCACCCCCCCCCCTTGTGACGCCACTGAATGTAAGTTGTATCTCTGTTCACAAAATTTAGTGGTATATCTGCCTGACAAGGCTTTCCTGTCAATCAGTACAGTACGAACAAAATGGGAAGTTCATTGAGTACTTTGCAAATATTTGCTTATGATTTGTGTGTACAAAGTTAAATTTTAAAAAAAGGTTCATGTAAAACTGGTAAAATTGAGTTTAAAGTTACCCAGAATGATGGTTGGGATTGGCCCCAAAATTTCTCTAGTTTTTACATTATATTGTACAGTGTGTTCATGTTAGTAAGTGTGCAAAATTTCTTTGCTGTACGATTATTTTTTCTTACTGAAATGACCCCACAAATGCACCAAATGACCCCTGGATTTATTTCGGGTACGCACGGAAAAAAATCTCCAGCCTTGATTGCTTTCTGCTTGTGACGTCATCACAATTGTAAGAATTTGTCAACTTATAACAATATATTTATAACAATGGATATTGTGACATCACTTGTAATGGATGTGCTGGAGGTGGGAGGCACTATCAAGAAAAAGAAAAGGAAATAAGTAAATAATGTATGTAATCAGAGAAACAATTAGAAAATTTGTTTTAAATGCCAATGATGAAAAGTTTATATTATAAGGCACAGAAAAGCACCCATATTTAACAAATGATTTTATCATTCCGGGTAACTTTAAAGTTGCTCTGAATGATAGGTCAGGATTTCACTCAAAGTTTTCCTGATTTTTGCACTGTCTTGTGTAATGGGGGTATACCATAAGGTATGCAAAATTTCTTTGATATTGGAGCATTTTTACTTGTCCTAATGAGCATTTGAATGCACCAAATGACCCCTAGATTTATTTCGGGTACGCATGGAAAAAATCTTCAGTCTGCTTGCTATCAACTCTATGACGTCATCACCATTGTTAGAATTTGTAAACTTATAACAATATATTTATAACAATGGACATTGTGACGTCATCTATGATGGCTGTGCTGGAGGTGGGAGGCACTATCAAGAAAAGTAAAGGAAATAACTAAATAATTTATGTAATGAAAAAAATACTTTTAAAAACTAATTGTAAAGATTAATAATCACACGTTTATCTTATAATGCACAGGAAATTATCCATATTTAACAAAAGAATTTATCATTCCGGGTAACTTTAAGGAGCAGGTCATTGAGCAATAAACATATCCCATCTTTAAAAATCTTACTAATAATGATAATCATGCAAAGGTTGCTAAACCCAGTGTTTGAATCCTCGGATTCTTGTTTTTTTTATGGCTTCAAATTGTCATCAAAGAAGTCCAAACAAGATTGCCTTACAAAAAATTGTCACATTGACGTAATTGTCCAAACTCATGACAAAACTTTTGGAAGAGAATGTGACTAACAAAATGTGAAAAACACCAACTTGGACTAAAATCCAACCCAAAACCAAACAAAATGCAGTAAAAATGCCTGAAGGAGACAATGGAACCACTTTCACAAACCATGAACTCCGACAATTTGGTTCTGATAGATTAGTCTTAATAATGCAAAATTGTTACCTAGCTCAATATGCATTGGTTTTTAATTTTGGTTTTTGAGGCAGTCTCACTAAATGTGAACTGAATCAACTGATGCAGCCGATTCCCAATGTTTTTCGATGAAACTTTTACGTAAGGTCAGGAATATACAGCCACCTTAGTGCAAAATTATATGACCATATCTCGATCAAAAGTTAGTTTTTAAGCTGTGTTAAAAGGTGTGCGATTTTAAGTGTGAGCAGTGTATTTGAAGCGTTTAAAGAGTCATCCATTGCTGAATACTTTAGAAAAGAATTCATCCTGAAACCATTTCTTAAAAATCTTTTGACCCTTGTTTCAAGACGCTGTGTCGCTGTGACACAGTTTCCTTACCTACGTGGAACCACTATAGTGACAAGTAAAGATATGACTCTATGTGCTTGAAACAAATACTATTAATTTAATTTTTCTCCAGCTTGAAACAAGAAAAAAGAAAAACTCATGCAGTTTACAATTTGTAGATTTATTTTACAAATGTATGCATGATAACTTATGCATTGGTTCAATTTATAAACATATTTACACCAAGTAACATTTCACTTTACAAAATGATCATACAATAAAGCAATCATGAATCACAGTGCACACAATTAATGACCAGTGAGATCAGGTTTAATTGATTAATGAAATAATGGAACACTTATTGCATGACCTTGACAAATTTCAGGTTAATGATGATATTTCATCAACAAAATGCACAATCTACTTGATAATTTGATATGAAATGTTACTTTATTGCACATTAAACAGTTTTCAGGTAAACTTAATCAGTCAACAAATTTTCAAATTAAACAATCTAGCTGCAATTTTTTTATTGCAAAATGACTTTGCTATAACTTTACAAAGGAAGCAATAATACTAGCATAGCTAACTGTCATAACTACAGTGTTTTGGCACAAACCAGAGTTTAGCGGCATAGAGCCGTAATTAAGCTAAGTACATTAAAGACCCGCATCTAAGTTCTACGATTTACGTTTCACGTAATGAGCACCATTTTGAAATATTAAGGCAAGTGTCCAGCATGTCTCTTTTTGAAAAGAGTTTAACTCAAGTCTTCACGACCACAATTGAACAGTTTATGAAGCGATCACAATCACAGTCAGTTGTTTCATCAGATCATTGTCACAGTTCTGTATCTGATGTGAAACTATTTGAGTGATGCAGATCACGCTATACGTGACTGGCATAGTAGAGACCTCCGTTCCCTTGTCTTATTTTCATGTTCTCGCCTTTTGGAGGTCGAGGGGGTAACTGGTGGTGTCCCTGGTATAAGCGATCAGGAGTTGAACGGGCTGCATCGTGCTGCCCTCTGTGGTAATTTTGGTTTCCATCACCATGCACCAGGGAGCGCTTGGGAGGATACGGAGGCGGGTGCGCCCCTGGTTGCAGGTTTTTGGTCGGAAGAGGTGGTTGAGAGGTTGATGCTTTTGCCGGACTGTTTTGGGCTGATGACATGTCAACTGAAAGAGAAAACAAAGGGGTCAAATTATTGATACTTTCTGATACAATGTTGATAGCTATAGTCGTGTGCTGCACTACTCCGAATCGTTGTCACACATACACAGTTGTTTCAGTTCATCAATATCACAATTGCTGAATAACCTGCTTTTTGATGCATTAGTCTTAAGCCAAATGTATTGCAGGTCACATGTTCCTTTCTAAAATAATCTTCGACAATTCCATTTCACCCTCTGTGCACCTCATCTCTAATTGGGGGTCACCAGCTTGCTACCCCATTAGAGGTGTGACTTCACCTTCTGCTTATTCATTTCCAAAATCCTATTAATAATCTGCTGTTCAGTATTATAATCTGCAGCCAACTTGTGCTTTAGCATCGCAGGAAAGGAGTATTTGTGTTCAATAATTATTCATTCTCAGTTTGTACAAACACCAAGGTCACAGCATTCTGAGTTGTGTTTGTTGATTGTCACTGACACCAGAGTGCACAGTAATTCGCCAACAGTATGCCAGAGGGCGTTCCAGGCAAGAGTCTTTTTCAAAAGGGTTTTAAATTACCATGTGGCAGCATGCGCGTGAAATTGCCATTAGCATTCAAAGCAGGTTGATTTAACAAGGGTTAGACCCCAGCAATCTAATGCCTTTGTTTATTGAGGTACTGTTGCTGGTTCCAGGTATTTTCCCATACTTTGTTATTGGAGTTTTTAAGTGTGGCACTCAGTTTGTTCAGTGAACAGACGATTTTGAGTTTATATCTTCTAATTAATATTGACCAAGGAACTTTTGGCAGCATATTTCTAGATTGAAATACATTTAAAAAAGCATGCAAGGTTTATTTTGAAAATTGATAATTACCTGCTGGAGATGAGGCCCTGAAAGGTTGTTCTGATCCGTCATCATTGGATCCTCTTCCGCTATCCGCATTTGAGACATCCGCGGAACACTGGCTCTCTGAGTCTTTGTCACTTCCTGGGCTCTGTCAAAAGAAATAGAAATCTATTGAGGGTGTGATTGATGTGGTGTCATTGAGTAGATAATTCTTTTTTACTCATAGCAAAAAATATTCTTTCGTCTGTATCAGTCTTATCCATTGAAATATTACCCAAAATTTGGTAAAATAGGGTTGCCTGAATGGGGATCCTAATTTTAGCTATTTATCTATCAACTTTATGAAGTAAATGGCCATATTTGCTGTCAATATGGAGTTATAACATTTATGACAGATCTTTATACGCGTACCAATAAAGCAATTACATTTTTGTTGAAAATCTGATTGACTATAGTTAATCAATAGGGTTGGGACCCTTTAATTGCCCTGTTTTCACACCCCTCCAGGGTATGAAAGATCCTAAAAATCCATATCAATTGTTGAAAACACACTTCTCTCAAGGGCCAGAGTTCATTGTTTCCAAGGTATTGATTGGCTGAGGGATAAACAATTGCTTTGGTCAATATTAGCTGACCATTCGGACACCAAAAAGGCCAGCTGTATTGATCAATGCTCTGAATTATGTTGAGTCAACAACAATGCTTACTGACCAAAAGGCGTGAGGGTGTGTTGTTAAATTGGGGCAGTCTTTAATTGTATTTGCTGTAAAACATTCATAACATCATCTATCTATCTATCTATCTATCTATCTATCTATCTATCTATCTATCTATCTATCTATCTATCTATCTATCTATCTATCTATCTATCATCTATGAACACTTGCCCTTTGGATGGCATCATTGTCCTACCATAGCATAGACTCTTACATAGACTTCAATTTCAAATTCCCATTGAAAGTCTGCCAGACTCTGTCTTCAAATGCAGTTGATGGCTGTGTGTGGCTTGAATTATAAATTTATGCCAACAATTGGCCTTTGTCAGTTCCATGAACCTGTTTAACATTATCATGTAGCAACTACTAGCTTGGCATGTCAACAAAACTAACACAAAAACAAAAACAGATGTGTTTTGTTTTTTGTTTTTTTATTCTGTCTCCAGTGTTTTGTTCTGTCTTTACTCATTCCTGAATTTCCTTCGATTTTTTTTTCTTAACTTTTTGGAATTCTGGAATCGTATGGCTGGAGGCTATGTGCTGCTCTTGAGGGCTGTGTTCTTTGTTAAAAGTTCTGATTATTGCAGGAACTGCATTTTCCTATTTTCTTATATGAGCCCATAAAGCTATTAATCCGGGTTAAAAGGGGAATTATTCAGAAAAAGGACAATTTTGTGGCAATTTGGTTTGGGGGGTATTGTGCGGCGCCTGTGTGTTCTGCCTTCAATGTTCCACCATGGAGCCTACCTGCCCTTCCAGTCCCTGCTCCTGACCCTAATAGGCCCAGACTGCCCAACGACCAGCCCTATACCTGGGGGTAATTCACTCCACAAAGGGGGCGTTTTATTGCTTGTAGTCTCCTTTGCCCAGTGTGCGCCTGCTTGTTTGATTCGAGTAAATTTCCTGCCATTTTCCACGGAATTACTGCTAGACATTACACGAAATCAGGTGCAATTGAACCCCCAAAAATGCCAGTGGTCTCTATTCAGTCGTTGCCATGGCAACATATTAATATAGGGCCTATAACAGAAGTTTTCCCACTCTGGTAACTCCAATCCCAAGTCTTTGTACATGGACAAAGATGACAGAATGAGACTTCAGATGAACTCTCTCATGAATAATCTCATTTCTCTTTCATGTAACATTAATTCACCTGAGATATGAACTGCTCCAGGTGTTTATTAATATTCACTATTTATAAATGTACATGTATGAATGTGGTTCCCAGGCATTCAATAAAGTACCATTGGTAGCACTGGTGTTAGACTTATTTGGTGGACATATAGCTTGTGTATGACATTTCATTCCATATTGGAATACACATCATGCAGATCATATATATTTGTGTTTACTTAATGTAAGGGTCCAGTGAGGGCTCTTCAGTATTAAGCACTTTCCCACTGGAACCCCCTTGAAACTTGAAGGATGATAGACCCAATAACCTTATATTCATATATTGAAAATGACATCATATTTCATAATCCTGAGGTCTTCAATCAAAGTGCACAAAACATCTTTGTAAATTGAGAATGCAGATTGACAGTTATACTTGTGGCAACTTCATAGCATCTGTAAAATTTTATAAAGCTAAGTAGCTTTTTGGAGTTTCACATGACTTTCAATGCACACTTTTTCATGCTTTCTTTTTTATTAGCAAAACGTCTTCAATAATTTGCCAACATTTAGCAAAGTTAAATGGAAAGCAGTAAAGGTGTCTCTTCTTGTATAAGAAAGTTAGACATCTTTCAACGAGCAAAGCAGACGACCTCCATGGCCAATTGGTACCAGACGAACTGGGTTGTCTGACGATGTCACTTCAGATAAGGGACTCTTTTTGTTTTCATTATCCACACTATGTGGAATAAAAAGAATTTAGTGAAAGCCATAAACATGAACTTCCCAACTATAAACATGCAAAAACGTGCAAAAATGATAAACTAATAAAAGTATTGGAGGCATAGTGCATGACGGGGAAACTCTGACCTCATCACGTGACCACTGACCTATGACCTGTCATGTGTCACTTATCAAAGTGAAGCAGTCATCTGACAAATCAGAACACTGAATTTTATCAGTTTTTGAAGTACAAAGAAGTTTTCAACCTGCTCAGACATGGATGGGCTGATTAAATAATGATTAAAGTGACCTCCTCTGATTTTCCTCATAAATATTCTCCCATTTTTAAAAGCTATTAACTAGTTTTGTTGTTGTTGTTGTTTTTTTTCATTATTGTGTTGAATCTCCAGCCTGGTTCTAGATGGGCAATGGACCTGCCAGGCCGACCTCTAGGCCTAGGGTCTTTCTCTTTAATATAAACACATACCGTAGGCCCTAATATATCCTAACTTGACCCCAGGTACATCTGTAGATGGATAGATCTATATATAGATTAATTGATTATTAATTGATGACAAATAAACTTACATTATTTTGGCCTTGCACCCACACTCCATTCTGGGGTATCGTCTCAAGGGGTAATCCATGACGTAAGTTCCATGACGGAGCAGATGACGTCACTGACGACCCTGTTGAATGCGTCCGACGTGGCCCCTGACGACCGTCGCCGGCGTCTCCCGAAAAAACTGAGTTAGATCCATCTGATCTCTGGAAAAATAAACAGAAGGAATAAGTAATTTGAGTAATGCAAACAACTACATTTATAAATGAGAAAGAACATGAGTTTTAAGAGTCCTATTGCTTTAACATTTATATCAGAGGGATGAGAATCATGGGTGGCACATCCAGACGGTTCAAAGATCCCAAACATGATGACAATACTGAATAGGCTTGAATCAAATCAAACATGCATCTCAGACGACCGAGAGACCCTATATATATAGCTAATAATAAAATACCAAGCTCAGTCTGAAAATATTCATACAGCCAAGATTAACTTCGTATATTGATGTCAATGAATTTTAAATCTGTTTTTAAAATTCATGTTCTGTGTGTTGCACTAACTGCTGCTTGAACTTTTTGTGTTTTTATGCATCCTTTTTAAATTTTCAACGAAGCTTTCGTATATCTAATGTCAAAGATCTATAGATATAGGCCTATTCCAACTTATTTGCAAACACGACTTATTCGCAGGGGGTAAGAGGGAGACCCCCTCAATTACTAGGAGCCCTGCACCCCACTTGGTCGCCCATAAAACTGCAGGGCCCTGTCAACAGATCTGGCCCTAAAGTGTGAAAAAATACAACTTGGCTCAAGAACATTTCTTGAATTACGCCAATCTAGATATTACGTGGACTTTGATTAATGTCATTGGGTAAAATATCTCAATTCCTGCAGACAAATGTCTCATTTTTTCCTCCTTTATTATTCCTATCCCCCATATATCATGCTCCCTTCAAAGAAATGTCTCCAACTGGTCTTAGTTTTTTCTGACTTTATGCTGAATATCAGGATTTGAAACTTGCAATTATTTGACATGATATAACAAATTACAGCATTACGACAAATTACTGCCAGCTGAATAGATTTTAGGGGGCATTTATACTTTTTTTTAATCATTACAATTTATGTTTTTTCCAAGCTTTTTCAAATCACAATTTTATTGCTGTTGACCAAAATGGCTTTTATTCAAATTTTTGCATGCAACACAACAACAAGCCAACATTTCCTGTACTTAGCAGACGAGCTATTGCGTGTCTAAAGTACCACATATATGTGTATTTTTTTCATGTTTAGACAAAATTATTTTCCCTCTAATATTTTGGCATATTTGTCATAACCAATCACTGCTTCTATCAAGCCACACCCCATGTGTGAAGTTGACAGTTTGAAATATACAATACTAAGTAGATCTATCTATCTATCTATCTATCTATCTATCTATCTATCTATCTATCTATCTATCTATCTATCTATCTATCTATATATCTATATATCTATCATCTGCCTTATAATCTGCCTGGCTGTCTATCTATGTTGTTCCTTAGCGGATGACAGTGGACTGGGAGTGAATTCGACTTTGGATGGTAGTCAATTTTTGTTTTCCAAAAATCGATTGCTCTGTAGACGTACTAGATCAAGTCAACCAGCCAAGTGTTTAAAGTGTTATTTTCTTCTCCTCTGCTATCTTATACTAGCATTTAGGCTATATACTAGATCTCCAATTGTAAAAGTGCTATCCCTGCCCCTATACACCTTGACACCTTGTTATTTCTATCTATATATTGTCAATTTGTCAAGATGTCAGCATGTCTTTGATTGAGACTTTAACCTTATTATCCCAAGACAGATGAGGGGGGATTTGCCTTCAGGCCTATTCCTTGCAGCATAAAACCAAGGCCTGAAATCGAGGCATTTAGGCCCCAAATTTACACCATGACGGATGTAGAACCGTGCATGTGTGAAGGAACTGGAAGCATGACCATTGTAAGAGAAAGCAATAAATTTGACATGATTCATATTTCTCTGCAAGTCTATGTAATTTCCATGACGTGACTTACAACTCATAAAGTTGCCTAGACATGTGGTTTTTCTTTGAGTTGCATATTGGGGCCAACCATTTCATGATAAAATTATAGATGTAGGCCTATATAATATACGAATCATGACTTATTCTAATTCGCCTGATTCATAATATCAACGCTTTGTGGAGATATTTCCTATGTATGCATACAGGTATAAATGTCTCATACAATAGACATAGATATTGAGTCCACAATTCAATATCAGAAAAACAAAATGTGAATAAAAACTAGGATTGATATTGGTCTTTTAACGCATATCTATTTCATGCATGACATATCAAATACACAACAAGGTCTTGAGTTCTGTGCAAACACTTGTCAGTGAACGGTTCTCACGAATGTCGAAATGTTTGGAGATGTAGATTATTGTAGATAGATACCACTTCTCTTAAAAATAGATAGATAGATAGATAGATAGATAGATAGATAGATAGATAGATAGATAGATAGATAGATAGATAGATAGATAGATAGATAGATAGATATTGTCTGATTTAGTTGACTTGTTGAGTAATTCACTGATTGACTTATTTGTAGAATGTTGATTGACCTAACTTCTGAGCCCTGACTAATTACGTAATTGGTTAGCACTGAGCTACATGTACTGGGAAGCAGCAACCTGAAGATATGTCTGTTACATGCAACATTGTACTGAGATTTAATTTTGGCATGAAATGTTGGGAAGTATTCTGGGCAATTTGTACAGTCTTGAATCGATTGCAGTTTCGTGAAACATGGAAGTCAACTTCCAAACTTGGTCTGAAATTGTCTGTGCATGGAAGTTGATGGAACTGTTCGAAGTGAAGGAGAGTTTTGAATGGAATCACGAATGTGTAACTTGTAATGCACTGGGTGCAAGAAAATGGTAGAATTATGCCCAACATCGCCTGTCTTGTAGTTCCTATGATTTGCCAACTTTTGGACCAACATTTGAACAGACAGAAGCTGTGTTGGCCATTGTGAATCCCACAATGGGCAGGTGTAGCCCCACAATGGCACATTTACACAGGCACACAGCATGTAAGTAAACTGTGATCCAGAATACAGATTCAGCCCCAGCATAGGGACCTGTTCGGGGTACAAACATCACAGGGGTATACCCTCACAATTTGATCCACCCCAGATCAAAATATCTTGTACATGCCCCAGTCTATATGCGTTTGGGATTTGAAGTGTAAGCATTAAATGACAATATGTCGTGAACATATTGAAGAGGAGTGGATTAACCCTTCGCCTTGCTCACTTGACTTGGTGTGAAACGTCAACATTTTGAGTTGTTGTTGTTTATTGAGAAATAAATAAATAGTATTCGATCAAAAGTTATTATCGGGATCATATTATAATATAATATGATTTTGTTAAACTCTAGCAAACTTATAGTGTAACAGCAAGCAGACTGCAGAACCTCCTAAATGTGCATATTTTATTCTAGCCAATAAAGAAATAAAGCTGAAGAGACACCTTTGGGCCTACTTGGAAACAAATACGTATAAGTTCATCTTGCCATTTCATTGGCCATCCACTTGTTGTCCACTTCATATTGGCTGACTGCTCAAATATCTGACCACCGTTTACCTGGTCGTCAAATTTCGATTTTATGATCTGAGTGCTGTGTGAACTTCAGAAGTCAGAGACAAGCACGGAGAAGTTGGGGCTAGGAGAATAACACAGTGGGTAGTTAAAATGTCACAGAAAATTGTCTCTGTAATAATAAGCAGAGAAGGCAGACGTCCATGTAACAAATCACTTGGGACTTTTGTGAGGATGACCTGTGGCTTTGACCTCTCGCTGATTCTCAGAGTTAGTGGGTTGCCTGCCATGGCAACTCTAGTAGTTACCCTATACCCATTGAGAAATGGCCCACAACTACTCACTGCACCATATAGTGTGATATTCTCATAGATAGAGTTACCAAATATGTCAAAACAACTTTGAAACACATTTCTGATGATACCGTAAATATTTTGAATGCATTTACTAAGGAAGGTCTCATGCACATAACCGTTAAGAAATGGCCAACATTATGACAGTTACTCTACTTTTTTGTTATACCTTTTTCTTGCCAAGGCCGTCTTTGAAGAAATTTGCAATATATAGATGCAGTGGAACCATATATTCTATGCATAGGAGTGGCAGACTCATTTGTGCCGGACAATTGAACTTTTCTAAACATTTTTGACGTGGGGTAAAAGGAGGCAGAGGTTATGACACAACCTGCCAATATGCAACAGACTGGCAAAAAATACACAATTTGCAGAAAAAGTCCTGAAAAACGTTCAATTTATTTTACAAAGAGGTCACAGGCGTAAAATCGTAATAGATTTAAATTATGGGCCATGTGGTCATATTGGACTTTTGGGGGTAGTCAGAAGGGGGGGGGGGGTGTCCTTTATTTGACAAGTACCTGTGTCCCCCTCCCCCTTTGCAGGTGCCTTTATTTCACCCTTTTAAGCCAAACCCTCCCCCTTTTGTCTCCACTTGTTTGGGTGGCTACTACCACTAATACCCCCCCCCCCCCCCTTTGCTTCCTAATAGATCTTCAACCTGCAGTTTTGTTCTCGCCAATAAACCCAGCCCGACGCACGTCAAATGTTGTTCTGGGCGGTCCCTGCAATCTGAACCTGTGCTGGGCAGAGGACATGAAAAAGACCCACCGACCAAGTGAACGACATAGGCCTACTTAGGGCTAGTACAGACACTCCTCCTTTAATTGCACATTTAGAGGAAGGCTCTGATCTACTTTTGCCAAGTTCCACAGAATCAAAGTCTAACTCACATCATCACCACAAATGCCAGGGTAGTGGTAAGAAATGTCACATGAGGACTGCACCTTTGTTGTGATAGAAATAACCAGCTTGAAAAAGAGAAAGCTGATCCCCTGGCCTAATTGACAGTTGGCCATCTAATTACGCAACCCGATAGGTGTCTCTCCATCGCCGGAAGCAGCAATCATTTCCGGTGGAGGATCACACCTGGGAGTTGTCCTAAGACCACATCAAAGACAGAGAGACAGAAAGACAGAGAGAGAGACAGAGGTACAGAGGAAAATGCAGACAATCAAATGCTGTTATGGCAGGGACATGTTTGTCCTACTCTGATCAATATTCATGGTTCTGGCTCTGTCTTTGTGACTTCTAATGCCAGTAATGGTAAGAAGAAAATCCTACCCACAGGGCACATGTACAAAAGAGCATGCTCCTTTCATTCTTCCAATTCTGGCATAGTGCTACCTGATGCCTGTTGAGGAAATAGAAAGAACCAAAAGGGAGGGCTGCACTGCAGTGCCCTGGGAAATATTTCCAGAATATTTTTTCAAATACAGTGGTATTGACATCTAGGCCTATATCAAGGCTACTATTTTCCTTTTGCCACTGAATCTAGCTAACTCAGCTAAGTGGCTGACTGACTGACTGACCAACTGACTGTCCAATTGACCAAAAAGCACCTGACTGACTTGCGCCTGATGCATATCAACTGACCAGTTTGCATAAATTGAGAGAAGGTTTTTGTCCGGGGCTTTCTTTTTATCAATAGTGACATAAAATTCAAAGTGTAAAACATTTAATTTGACAGCCAAACTCAGATAAGACTTAATTTGGCGTCAGAATTTCTGCTGGGATTCTTTAAGCCAGACTACAGCCTGTCATTTACCAATTCAACAAAGAAAGGGGAAAATCTATTTGTATAATTCTATTGGGGGCTTAAAATCTTGGGACAATTTACCCCATTCTCTGGAATTCATTTAACAAAGCTGATTTCTTAAGACCCCTGTCATTTGCGACTAAGTAGTCCACCTAGAGCACAAAATGGTGCTTGAAAATTCTATTCAGTTTTTGTAGAAATTTAGGGCCATTTTAAAGGGCAGCTCAACTCGAATTTTGAAGGCGCACTTGTGATATTTTGTAGTCCTGAGTTGTCCACAGAGCAAAGGTCCTTGGTATTGAAGCCAGTTGAAGCAAAAAGTAACTCAAAAGTTTGAATTTTATTCACTTAGTTATTCTTCATATTTACACGGAGAGTGCACCCAGAAGTTGGTTGAAATGTAACTTGGTCTTGTGTAATTATAACTAGGAAATATAATTGGCACGAGTTCTAGTTTAGTTTTAATTGTCTGCAATTAAGTTAAAGACATTATTTCAATGATTATGTTCAACTGGCCACTGCTTATTTACAAGAAAGTGTAGACAGACTTTCACTGTACAACATTGCTAGAAGTCCACTGCAAAGTTGTATTATTATATTGTGGCCAGTTAAGGTTTGTGGACAACTGGAACTGACAGCTGCCCACCAAGAAAACAAATGGCGTCATGCTTGGGTGGTAACCTTGACAACAGATAGCTAACCTGACCAGGTAGCCATGCCAGCAAGGCTGAGCCAGCCATACCCAGTGGCCATACCCAGTGGCCAGAAAGACAATGAGAGGGCATGGTTCACTGTCTCTACAAACTCCTTTGAAATGACTGTCCTCATCAAATTTCACTGAGAAGAATGAAGATGTTAGCTAGGAAATTGGGAACTGCAATAGCCACAGGGCAATGGGAAACGTGTCATTGACATATGGTGGAAAGTGGGTTCGAACCCATGCCTCAGGGCAGCCAGTATTACGCTAGGGGTAGTACAATACATCTCCCCTGACTGAAGGGGTGGAGGTGGGGGACTATGGAGGTACCACCCCAAACATTAACTAATGTGCACCTATACCAATACATTGGTTGGGAAAACATATATGATGAATAGGCAAAACATGTGATAAATGTGCTGCAGAAAAGTGATAGGCCTGTGTAAGTGTCTGTAAACATACCTATCAATTCAGGTACCATCCCCAGTCAAATACAATAGTGAGAATTTGAGTACCATCCACAGTCAAATAGAGAGAGAAAGATAGATACTTCAGATGCACTGGTATACTGTATTACATAGATCCACAGATGCATTGACATACATGTGTAGCAGGATGGGGAGATGGGTTGTTATGCCAGTAAGAAATAGGCCTACATGTTGTGATTGCATGTTAATCCAAGTTGCCAAGAAGCAAAGATGCTTGAAATTCAGGGCGATGCTGGGATTGTGTGGGTGCCAAGTTGGCTTTCAGGCAGGTGAAGCTGGCGAGGGGACTTCTTGGGCATTATGAGGAATCAGTGAACACCTGGGCCAGATATGCAATACATTTAATGTACTGTTGAACAGGCCTTGAAGTATTGTATGACATCACAATGGCTGTCAAGTGTGTCACACGACCCAAATTGTACTGTCATGGCTTGTGACATGTCAGCTCGTTCTGTCACCCAGAAATGCCATATTGACAACGCTGAACACAGGGAACGGGCTGAATGGCTGATCCCTGCCTCCAGTGCCCTGGCCAAGAGACAGTGGTGGTTATGTCCTTAATCAGGACGGCTCTTTGGCCTCTTCTACATGACCATGTCTGCATGGCTGCCTCTTGGGCTTGTGCCATCCCTTCAAAGGCAGAATACCCCAAATGTATGAAATGCATGTTGGAACCAATGGCTGTGATGGTGGAATGGCCCTTTTATCTGCCAATTTAGCCCCAAATGCGACGGTCTGTTTTAACTGCATATCACACCTGAATGGCTGCTTTACCAACATGGCCCCCAGAGAAGTGGACGCCTCAATTCATGATTATCCACTTTGGCCTTTTTCTGTTTTTGATGTCTTTTCACCAATTCCGGTGACAGGCTAATTTCAAGGACACATTTTCAGGGTCAGGTAATAGCTTAAGGCTACCATTATGTCATATCACACAAACAGAAGGACTTTCATGAAGCACTGGACTTACTCTGAAGTATGATGACATTGATGTCAATCATGGTGTCAGGGCTCACTTGTTCAATCTATAAATAGCCCCACGTGTATGCTCAATTTGATTATCATGGCAACCATAAATCAAACGAAAACGACATATGTTTATGAAGTGATAATATCTAAGGGAAATTCCCCATTATCACCCATGACAAAGGTGATTCTCCGCCAGGTGTCACAACTCACAGATAAGATGGCTTAATACACCTCAGGCAAAAATATAAGATGTCTCAATTAAGCTACATACCTATGGGCTACTGGTGTAGAATGCTTTTTTAAAGTGGATCGATATAATGAAGTTCAGTCAGAGATGCAGGACTTTGCCCGAGGCCAGTCAGTTTAATCCTATACCTAGATTCCTTGGCCTATGGGCCTAAGTCTTTGTATAAAGTAGTCCTAATCACTTTGAAGTATCAGAATAAATTTAGATTCAGTTAAATATTAGATTAGGCCCGTGTCCAAAATTAGAAACTTTCTAAACATCAGCATTCATGTTTACAGAGCTTAATTTTAAGTTTTACAATATTCCATAAATATCCATTAAGTAAACAGGGACGCCCTCTAAACAGTGTGTGTATATTTTGCATTACCACTGCCAGACAATGGCTGGACTATTTGAAAATAACGTTAAAGTACGCAGCTAAGAGGAAGGTCCATGGATAAACCAGGCATTGTGCCTTAATGTGTGAAATTTGCCAAGACAATTGTAGTGGATTTCAAAGCTGTGGTGTTAGGATCCCCTCCAGGCAGAAAGAGAGGCCTCCGCCCCAGCAGGGCGCCCTTATCTGCCACTGATGCAGGTGGGCCCTGGTTGGCTGTCTTCCTGCCTCGGAAAGTGCACATCAGCGCACCTGGCGGGCCCTTGAAGAAGCTTGCCTGCCCCAGGGATGACCTACATAAGAGACCTGGCCTTTTTGACACCTCTGACCTAAGGTCATTTAGCCAGGTGCCCTCAGTCACATGACAAGCCCTTGAGGGTCAGACAGGCCACACATGAGGAAAGGGCTTATCTGGATTTACTTTTATTCGAGATCTGCTGGACTATTTGGGCAGAGGAAGCATATCCCACAAGAAGGTCTACTGGGCTAGGTCTACTTCCCATCTGGCAGTCACTTGATCTTGGCCTACGTTAGTCTCTTTCTTCCCAATTTTTCCAAACCTTTTCGTCTTCTTGCTTTGAAAGATTTATTTTGACTAAGTCAACCACACAGATTTGGGTTGTCGTCAGCCAATCTGGATGACCTTTAGGTCTATTCTGTAAATCTAAGCAGATCAAATCGGAAGTTAAGGGCCTAAACCAGCTACAAAACAAATCTGTCAACATCTTTCTTCCAAAGCGTTGTTGCTGGAGACAAAACTAACTCCAGCAACCGAAGGTGGCTGAGTAAACAATGCAACAAGCAGCCGATGCTCCATTAGAAGCAAACAAAGCTTCCATTCTGGTTACGTCATCAAGTAATGGACTCTCGCTTGTGACATCACTGAAGTGAGTCTTCCAGATTGTTCCCTAAAACCCTTCATTTTCCAGGCTGCTTGTTCAGAAGAAATCGTCTTCAAATGCCCTCTGGTTGTATTGTCCATTTTATGGCATCTATGATGTCATCTTAATTAAAATTACGTCAGGATAACATAGGCCAACACAATGAGGTTGTTCATTGGGCTATAACTGTTAGAAAGAAACAGTTTTGTGAAATTTGGTGCCTGCCCAATTTTGTGCCTGCCCAATTTGAACTGGACTTTATAATGATAAAGAATGATATTGTTCTATAACAGAAATTGTCACTAATATATATAGTTTTACATTATTATTCCATTATAAAATATGTAATACCTGCAATATATTTCTTTACAGCAATAATTCTCTAAAGTTACACAAGAGGAGAACAAGTTGGGTCAGACATATCTAGCCCTACATTGTTTCCCAGCGGGACATTGCTGGAAATATGGCTAAGATTTTAACTTTTTTGTGGCAAAGTGGAAATTTGACACCATTCACAGATGCTGGCAATGGTTGTGTGTGTGTAAATGCTTCACTTCTGCACAGAACTCCATGGTCTCCCTGAAATATATTGTATCTTGGCAGGGGGTACTTTTCTTTGAGACACTCTTTCATAACTTTAATGCCTCTCTGGATTTTCGCAACGTTCCTCAACTTTTTGCTTTAATTCAAGTTGACTAATGTCCCCTGCCTGCCATATTTTAATGTCATGCTTGGCAGGATTTGAAAGATTTCATAAATGATACTGAATCTAACCTGTTGCATGTAATTATGGAGCATTACTCCCTACTTAAATCCATGCCTGGTGCAATTTTTTGCCTCTAAACAACTGTATAAATGTGTAAATGTATAATTTGTTAGATTTTACCAGGGATGTTTGTAAGGATTAAAGTCAAGCAGCTGCATGTAAACATTTTATATTTAGTGTTTTTTAAATACATGAATTTTTATGTTTTTGTCATTTAAAGTAGCATTTCATGCATTGAGCTTTTTTAGGCCGAATTTTGGAGCAGTTTCAAAATCTCTCTTGAAGTGCAAAAGATTGCTTAAATAGATAATTGCAAAAAAGAAGAATTAAATGATTTATGGAACATTTCAACTCCATGGGCTAACTGGTTTTGCTAAAATTGGTGAATGAAACATGAATTGGTAGAAAATGCCACAAGCCTCGAATATGTCACAGGTGTGTGTAATAACCGACGTTTATCTGATGAAAAAAGTTAACAAAAGTATAGATGACGTTTATTTTTAACTGGGCCTGTAGTTTAGTTTGTTGTAATTAACCTATTCTTCTTTTTAGGCAGTAGGATACCCTGTCCTACCTGACACAAGGCCCAAATTATCATTTTTCAAGTTAAGTGTTAATTTCTATTCTGCAATTTAATTAAACCTTGCACAAACTGAAAAAAAGCAGTTTGCTGAAAATTGTGTTGGTGTGTCGTGGCCTCATGGGTGCGGTGACGTCACAATTGACGTCTTCAACGTCCACTGACGCTCTGACGTAAGATGGTGGTTACCAATCAATTCTTAGGCGAAAGTTAATGAAACTGAAATTGTTAATCAACTGGTTAAATCAATTGGAAAAAAGGGAACTGTATTTTAATTCAATTCCCAGAACAGTTAAATCCTCGACTGTTTTGTCCAAGTTTAACACCTCCTTTAAGTATTTAGATAAATCTAATTTAAAATTTCTGGAAATTCAAAAACAAATTGCACATACATTTTTGAAGTAGCCCAGGTCTGAATACCAGGTAGAATTCAGTTCAAAAACTATAAATATCACCACAGGACTGACTGACTGCTTTTTCACTTGAGCATTTAATGAAAGCTGTGAACGATCATCCTCATTTTAATGTCAACGGTTTCATTAAATAGACAATTCGTGATCTAACATTGCACAAAATTGTCAACAATATGTAATAGGTCTATTGACAACCGACTGAGTGTTTAATTAAGGCGTGACAAGTGTCATTGGCAATTAAGTTACTCGTCAAGCCTTTTAATGAGAGTCCTTCAATTCTCTTGAAGCATGTTCTTCAACTTTAACCGTAAGTACACAGCCTTTATTTGCTTTTTCAGATGTGGGTATAACATTCAGGTTTTACCTTAGAATTTCAAAACGTTAATTTAGACATAACATTTTGACATATGACTTGACTAGACGCTTTAGCTCAGAGATATCTGCTGTACCTCGGGCACAATCCATAAATCATTCGAGTGTCTTCACGCCAAAAAGATAATTTACCAAATGACAATGGCTTGTTTGAGTGGTGATATTCCGAAAATATTATATTGCAGTGTCCATTTCAGAGTTTTTGCCTTGGGATTTTACAACATTTTGATTTAACATCATATAGTGTGCCACTGTTTGGTGGGTGGAACTGATAGAAAACTTAACTTCAGTGACTTTGAAACCGTCACTTTGCTTCATTTTGTAGATCCCTAATTACTACAAGTAAATCAACTTTATTGGTATTTCTGCTTTGTATCTGATTAATGATGTTATTGTTTCGAAGAAGTAAGTAAACGTTAGAATATATCCTCGAGTATAATTATGCAGAATGGATCATTACAGCTGAAAAGTCAACTTGAGAGCTGTCACTCACGTTTTAAACTAGACTGGGACTTTTCTTCAACGTGGACCTAAGGTCTTTATGTGCAGATGGCCTTGAGCAAATGGAGGTACCAAGCACTGCAAAGGTCTCCTTACATAATGCCCTGGGCCCTTGGCCCTTGACCTAGTAATTATTCATTGCTGTTCAGCGCCCCCTCTCGTGACCTAGAAATGACCTCAAGTCTCTTTCTGCTCTCGAAGTTGTGCAACTTCACGAGAACTCAAGGATATCTTAGCTGGAGGTGAAAATGTAATATAACTGATAAGCTATGTTTTGCTTTTTTACCTCCCAGTCCCCTACTTTTTTTGTCCTTTTTCATGTATTTTTTTGCCTGGTTTTTGCAGTTTTCTATTCTTCACAACTTTTTACCTGTAAGTTAATTCCTAAGTTTGCTGTCATGAATATATATATATCTTCTTTTGCCACACTCCGTGAACATGTGGACCCATTGTATGCCATCTATATATTGTCTAGTGTTTGAAGTTCTTCTCTGTAGTATATTTCAAAGAGTATTTCAGGACAATCAGAAGAAACCATGTTGCATATCTGTTGAGCAAAAATTACAATACTTTCAAGACCTATTTTGTGAGGGATCAAAAATCAAGTCATATTTATGCCCTCTGGCATTTTTCCCTGAGGATGAGTTTTAAGGAGACTCTATTTATTGGCTTGATTCATTCCAAAGTTGCACTCATGTTTCTTGTAAGGCATGTATTGCCACCAGCAAGTGTGGAGAAGTCAATATGTTGGTACTGAACATAACTTATATTTATGTGTAGATGTATACATTGAAAGGTAGATAATGCAGATAGAAATTTGGTATCATATAACTTATGTCAATATAGCCAAGGCAAAAAAAAAGACTGCCATCAAGGAGGCGAAATAATCAGGAATCCAGCTAATCAACCCATGATAGTGAGTTTTTGTGGCAATAATGGCATAGAAAGGACTGCACGTATGCAATGCATACTATGCATGTATATCATGTTAGCAAGTCATCCTTGTGCAGTATTTTACCTGTACCTCATTCGCTGCTGCTGAAACTTCCTGATGGCTCATCGCGAGTTTTTTTTAATCAATAGCTCACAAAAACAAAAGCAATGGCGAAAAACGTGCATCTAATTTATAATTCAGTGAAATCTGTGAAAATCTCCGCTATTATTTCATTAAAGTTTTATGTTGTTTTGATATTTGGGTATCCCAATAAAACAAAATTAGATGAGAGCATTTAAATATCAATTCACACAGGCTGAGGTCAGCTCATGAGGTGTCCTTGATGAAATATTAATACAACTTTTGTCTGATAATGTCAATAGTTCGATCACAATAGTTTGATTATAATTACCTCAGCAATAAATCATAATTCTGTCACTTTTTTTTCTACCAGGACTAATGTTAATGGGTTTTCAGACAAATTAAAAATAATTACTCAAGCACTCAATCGCAAATATCATTACTAATTCATGGTGTTTTCTGGCCACCGTGAAATCCAATCTGATACTAATATGGCTGATGAATGGAGAACTGAAAAAGCTCAATTCGACCAACTAGACTATTTGATGTCTGGTTATTTGTGAGACTAGTCGTCAAGTGCTGAATTAACTTCTCTGATCTATAGAAATTGGAAAAAAGGGCGAATGACATAAAATATGGATTCAGTCTTATTTATGGACATACGTTTGCATATCATATTGACTGATCGATTTGAGAATCATCTTTGAACATTCGAGGTGATACGAAAATTCAGGTAAAACATTCAAAATCAAGCAAATTCACTACCATCCTAAATTGAATTCAGTATCATCCACAGTGAAACGTTAAGGGAAGAAAAGTGTAAAATGTTAAAGATTAAGATATCGATGGATAGATAGATAGATAGATAGATAGATAGATAGATAGATAGATAGATAGATAGATAGATAGATAGATAGATAGATAGATAGATAGATAGATAACCAACATTAGTCCTAATATAGACAGTTATACTTGATATAGTCAGTGCAGAGAGTTAAATAAGAAGCTTCTAGATCAAAGATGGACCGATGACATTTGTTATAGGAGTAACCAGACAGTCTTTCACATGGCAGCTCAGCCTTCATTCAGCACTGCCATGGCTGCTGCGGCTGTCACAGAAGATGCTGTTACCTTGACACACCTGTCTATGCATCTCTAGGGAATCCCCTTGTGCTCGAATGTAGATGCAAGGACATTAAAGAACTGGGCAGGGTTATTAGCAGGGGGATTTTATGACACACATCACATCAGATTCACATGTATAGTACCATCTGACTAATGTACCATCATACTCATATTATAATGGACCTGGGATGACTCCTCCAACTTCCATGATGTGTTGAGAATGGTGCATGTTAAAAGCGTTCATTTCATTTTCATCAGAGAATATCGAATGCTGATTTGCATTTCCTGAATCACGAGTGTTAATAAGGCACAGTAATTTCGAAAGACAATTTGTTCTAAATTAGTGAAATTACACTAAATATTCTTCGGGGCATGTTCCAAATTGCTCATCACAAGCAATTTGTTTTTGCTGGGCTGAGAACTAATAGGTCCATGTCCGTCTTCCTGCGTCTTTAACATATTGCAAGTGGGGACATTTTCGTGATGCGATAGATTAGTGCTAAATAGGCATGCTGCGATGAGTTTACAGAGAGAGCTTCTCTCGCCAGATTGACCGATTTCGTGGGTGGCCGGACTGGGATTGTGACATAATGACTGTCTCGCTGTAAAGTGAGGCGAAATGACTGGCTGAAACGGCCTCCTGCTATGGTAGACAGCTTAAACTCTGACAATGGATCAGTTAGGGTGGAAAATATTGCCCCTGACATTAATGGCATTTCCTTCTGACTACTTTAAGTAGTCGTTGGTAAGTAGTCAGTGGTCTGCCTATTTGTTGGCTGGACTTAGGGCCTGGGAGCCCGTTCCTAACCAAACATTTTTGTTTGATAACATCTTCAGCTGTCAATGTACAAAGTACTCCTCTATAAATAGTTTAAGTTCAAAAAATCTTTTGAGAAAGGTAAAAGCATTGTGAGGTGGAAGCTTATTGTTAAAAACCCCGACACCTTGGACAAACTTATTGAATTAGCAATCTCAAGTTTTGCTTATTTACCCCAGAACTGAGCTGGGCAAATAGAACAAATAGAGGTGGGTGCAAATCAATAGATTCCATGGCTGCACATTTTGTGTAACTGCACATAAGATGCATTCCTGTGAAACCTGAAGAGCCCCAGCCCACTGGCAGGCCGGCCAAGCACAGATCACTGACATGAGGACTGTTTGTTCATTGAAATTAGTGACATGAAATTTGTTGGCTCAACGGTAGATTTTCCATTTACATGTCGTTGTGGTTTCGTATTCATGGCCTCTTACTTTTTCTCAACTGTCTTCTAGATTTCATTACAAGGATAGTGTTTGTCGAAAGTGGAAAATTACCCCAACACGAACTATATGAGAAAAGCTGCATGTAGGTTCTCTCCATATATACCGTTCATGAACATTCGCAATCCAACATAGACTATTACAGGGCATAGGACAAGGTAGAACAAATTGTCAACAATCTACCAAGTTAGAGACCATGATTCGACCTTATATAGGGTCACATGACCAGCACCTCTGACAGACACACAGACGTATGTAAGACAGCCAAAATGGCATCGTATTTCGCCCTGCATATTGAATCGAGCGGCCCCCTATTGGGCAAAGCTGACAGCGACTGAGGGCAAACTTTCAAGCCGTCTAAACTGACAACGAGTCGAAAGCCCTCCCGGAGTCTACAAAAGCACAAGTAGATGATCTGCCGGATCGAGTGTCTCATTCAAGTCTATAAGTTTGAGATTCATTAAAAGATACGAACCAGGGGTTAACATATATAGTAATGGTATTAAAACCTAAGTAGCTCTTAAAAGTACAAATCTCAGATCATCTGAGGTTGCAGTATCAGGTTGAACCTAAACATTTCTTACAAATTGCTTAAACAATCCGACTAAAGGCCATGTTATTATCGAAATTGCGGAGATACTATTCAATTTAGCCTGATGAAAAACTCACAGATTTTAATAGATTCTAAAAATTTTAGCTAGGGATTTTGTGATTGCAAAGTTCATTTCATGTCAAACTTATAATATCTATGGCACATGACAGGATAGGGCATTAGCCCCTAATACGTTGGAATAGCATGTAATTCTGAAATGTGACATGTTCAGAGCAGTCCTTAACCTATTACATATTTTCAATTACCCATTTCTCCAGCTGTCAATCACTTAACTATTAATAAAGGCCTGGGCTATCCATTATGGGTCTTATTGAGATCTTAGATTCATGGTTGAACTGGAATTTGTGAAATCATTCAATTTTACTTTCACTGTGGATAGCAAGTCACAGTCCCTGAACACGAATAAGCTCTCCGAGAGAAGTGTATTGCTTCAGCCATGCACCCAATATAATATATGAGTATTTCTAAAAGCCTTTCTCATTCGGCTACATGCATAAAAGCGAAGATGTAAATAAATTCTAAAACGCAAAGGGCAGCATGACATGCATGACAGAACTTGCTTTTACCTCAGAGTGCTCTATGGATTCAGAAATATAACGGGGGCTTTTTGGGGTAAAGATTTCTTTACAATTCTTTTGAAGTTCCGTTATTTTCTTTGATGACGCTTGCCAGAACGTTGTAGCGTGACCCGGACGTTCTGACGGACCTACGACACAGCGTATTGAACGTCTCAGACAAAGAATTGGGAAAATGGGGTGCAGACATGCTATGGCCAGTACCTTAGTTCTTAGTTTTTGCACTGTGCTTGCATGTTGTCTCTAGCTTGCTAAATATACTATTAAACTAATAGCTATTGTATTGAAAAGAAACACTGATCAGGGGGCGACCTTTTTAAGAGGATATAGACATTCATTCAGCCAAATTAGGCAGTTTTTGTAATATATTGCATGATCTCAAAATTTAGCATGCTGCCGATACTATAAAACTAATACTGAACTCTATTGAAAAGCACAGATCACATATTCCATATCGCTTCAAATTAGTATGGGGAATAAGATTGTAATTCAGCCAAATTAGGGATTGATACACGCACCCAATTAATGCATCTAATGAAGTCTCATGGCGATTCTCATGCACGAGATCTGCACGATATTTAGAGTGGGGCATTGAGATCTCACGAGATCAGCAACTGATCAACAATGTGGCGATGCAAGTCATCTTAGATCCGAAGGGTAGGATAAAACACCCCACATTGATCACAATGATCAGCAATTCAACATTGTTTGGCAATAAAAACAAATCGATCCATTTCAGACCAAAAAAGGAAGAAAAAGGTGAAAAAGCTAATCTGGAAATTGGGATATGGATCTCTGTAGCACAACTTTTTAGAGGCCACTTTTTAGTTTTAGTCTTTGAAGATATTGTCATACTTTGAGGTCTATTTAATTATTGAATGTGAAATGTTCTCTTCACTTTGCTCGTGAAAGTCTCTTGGTTGACTGGGCATAATTCAGTAAACCTTTCCTTATTACAGTTATTACCCTCATACACTGTAGGCTATTGCCAAAAGTTCCCTATCCATGGTCAAGTAATTCACTGATTCAGTAATAGTTATTGACAAACTTGTATTTTGTAATATGACTCAGGGAAAGCAGTCTAATCGATTCAGGTATGCCTAATTAGAAGACAGGCCAAATGAGAGTGGGGAGCAGAGACGGGGTTTTGGCAAACTCCCCACATCTAGGCCCATTCACGGCCAACTGATGCAAGCTTTGGCCTAACCTATTAATGTTTAACTGCCTTCATTAGGCCAACACTGGCCCCACAGGTACTGCAGTGCTACTGCACTATTACTCTGCACTTGGTGGGAAAAGAATCAATTGATTTTACTTTCAACTCAGGTTTTAACGTTTTCATAAAAATCATTCCGTCCTTTTTTTTTCTCTGCAAAATATTAATTATAGTCTCGTTCTGACTTCCTGGGGTAAATGCCAGGAGTTCAGCAGATCAATTTTAACCGTTTAAAATATCTATGGGAACAAACAAGTTATCCCAATTTTCACAAGTTTTTGCGATCATGCCAATTAAACTTGTCTTTTTTTAGTTCACCTTATGCTAGCCCAAAAGGCTTTTTGTCACCTTGCACAATACAGCATTTAGGACCATGCAGCATTTTGCTCTCAGATCACAACTTTAGGCGATCGCGATGCTGGTCACTACCATCCGCCATGCCATGCACTGTCACCCGCAATGAAACTGGTGCCTGGAACTTAGATACATAGAATAGCCAGACAGATGGATAGATAGGAAGATATAGATAGATAGGCCTAGACAGATAGATTGATTGATCGATTGATAGATAGTTTGATTGAAAAAGGGCAGACTGATTGATTGATTGAAAAAGGACAGACTGATTGATTGAAACGGGCAAAATATCATTGCAGGCCTCATAATTTAGTTTTTGTCATGTCAAGATCAAAGTTTGAAATATTAAAATTCTAGAATAGCAGCTGCCCTCCCAGCTGCTTTGTGATGCAGAATTGTAGGACAATGGGGAAGATTTCTTGGCTGATTGGACTGGGTCGAATTGACTGGTCGAATCGGCCAGTTGGTCAATGTAGTGCAGGTGACGGGTCAGCAGATAAAGATCAGTTTCAGGGGAATTTCACCTAATATCGCTCGGCTTGCTAGCCTGGCCAGCCCCATTGCATGTTTGTACCTGGCTGGCCGTGGCTGGGGTAATTAAGACGAGGCCCCAAGACCACCTGTGATCCACCAAAAGGGTGACTAATAACACTGGACATTGGCCAGTTGCAGGAAGGGTGGGGCTAACCTGCCTCAGCATAGCAACTTCAATGACAAGTTGATCAAGCTTTATTGGCCATCAAGTTGTGCAATATTATGCTCTGTGAATCTATTGAATTCTGTAGAACCTTGAAATTGCTTTAAAAACTAGTAATTATTTTCAAAAAACCCCGACACATAGTTGCTTATTTCAAGTTATTGGTGGGAGCAGGTTAATGCAACTCACGGGGATATATAGGCCTATATATATATGCAAAAGAAAGAACCAGTTCCATTTTAATCATCGTGGACAGCATGAATCACCTTGACTGCATCAGTCTGCATGATGTAAAGCACCTGTATCAGCAATTGTCCTAGGATTACTCATAAAGCAGTGGGCCTAACATTACGACCCAGCTGGGCCTATAGCATCTGCCATTAAGCCAACAATCGCAAATGAATTGTGATTATAATTCGTGATGGTAATTTTTTTCCACCTGTAGTAAAAATCAGGCATTACCTTGAACACGCAATGTGGAGTGTTTTCAAGCAAGAAATTAAAGAATGGGAATTTGGGAAAGACTTCTGAAAAGTTTTAAAACTCAACTCATAAATGGGGTGGGTCAAAGTAGAAAAGTCCTTAGGGTAAATTGGAAGGGTATGACACCCTCCAAACTGGTAAGTTTTACCCCAGTAAATCATTTCAGGCTACATTTCAATGTCCCCAAGGCACAACAAGTCTCGACTTATGTGTGAAACTCTCATGTAGAACCACACATGGTCTACATTTACATATCTATACTCAATGTCTTACCAATAGCAAGGAATGTGTCTAGTTCAGACTGTCTGAATATCTAAATAACTGACTGACTGACCCCTGCTATAAAATAAGTTTGTCTAATGCTCTTACAGAGCTTTATAGTTATAACTTCAATCACGTAATATTCAATCAGATAAGTTTCGTCATCAAATTAATCTCATTTAATTGATTGACAAATGAATTCTTCCCTCTGATCAAGCAACATAGCCCTAAGCTTATTTCATATTAGGCCATAAACTTGCTTTAATTGACTTGGTGGTCTGAGGTGTTACTTCACATACTTTAAGAAATGTGGAGCCAAAAGTATTAGAATTTAAACATTCTTAAATCTGAAAATTCTTACAGGAATGAACTTTCATTGCAAGATGCCCGAGTGTAAGTCATTCTTACCTGCACCTTCCATGCATACATTCTAATTTCATGCAGACTCTTTCTGCTAAGTTCTCAGATCAAAAAGCATTATGCAGATAGGATCACATTTCACACGTATGTATGATAGCTTGTGGCTTAAAGTCAGAATTCGTGCATAATGCAAAATGTATGTGATATTCTGTGATATGGATCCGCCATAAGGGACTTGTAAATTGCAAATTAACACCTTAGGCTGATTACTGTGAGAGGCCAGGAGATGAATTCCCTGACTTTGCCAATGAATGTGAAATATGCACAAGGAGAAATGTTATGCAATATGATGTAAGGAGAAAATATGATCAGAAGGTATTATGGATAAACTCTAGATTAGGACTTACTTGTAAACTTGGGTAGTCGGGCTTTTCTGAGTTATAACTGTTGTTGAGATTCCCCACATCTTTGAAAAGCGAAGAGTTGTTGCTTGGTTGTCGACTGACCTTGCCACCAGGGTGAGTTTCTACTTCCTGTCCCATCTTCTGGTCGACAATCCTCGGCATGTAATTGTACTTCCGCTGTCTTTCTTTTCGTTGCTTGCGAATGATATAAACAATCGCCAATAACAGAACAACCATTAAAATACCAGATATGGCAGCAATCACAATGACAATTGTTAGATTGTTTGTAGACATTAAGGCACTGTCGTCCATGATGGTTGATTTGTTGACGATAATGTTCAAAGTCGTTTCCTCCCATCTTGGTGGGGTCCCGTGATCGGACACCCTGATTTTGAGCGAAAACTGTCGATCCTCATTCAGACTGATTCGCCTGCTCAGTAAAACCGCACCAGTCGTCTGATCTACGTTGAAGAATCTTTCATTGTTTCCGGAAGTGATGTTGTACGACAACCGAGAGTTCACACTTGTGTCGTTGTCTTTCGCACTCACCCTGGTCACAACATGACCTTCCCCATGGTCAGCGTGCATGTAAACCGTGTTGTTAACAAAGTTGGGAAACTCAATAACAGGAGAATTATCATTTGCATCCAACACCGAAATGAAGACATTTGTCCTATTGACTAATCCTTCTGCTCCTAGACTTGTCGCCATGACAACAATATGGTAGACACTCCTTAATTCTCTGTCCAGGGCATTTTGGCTGTAGATTTTTCCAGTTTGCGCATCAATCCGAAAAGCGTCATCGGTGTTGTAACGTGGGTCGAGAGAAAACTCAAACTTGTTGTAAGGAGGATCATCAGGGTCAGTGGCAGTGATTTGTCCAACCAGAACATTTGGGTATGCTTGGTTTTCAGTCACATTCAAAACGTAAGTGAACTCACTGAAATGAGGAGCATTGTCATCCAAGTCATTCACAGTAATCCTGACCAGAGCGGTCGCAGTCAGAGGAGGAGTACCTTGGTCACTCGCTATTACAACAAAACTGTGCAACCTCTCAGTTTCATGATCAAGTTGGACCTTAGCTGTAATATTTCCAGCTTCATTGATATTGAAGAGGTTAGCCACATCAGGAGACAGAGAGTACTTCAATGAACTGTTGTTTCCCTCGTCTTTGTCTGTGGCAGTCACTTGGAGGATCCAAGATCCAACCGGGCTGTTTTCATCGATTGCGGCTTCGTACAATGTCCTTGTGAAGATGGGGTTGTGGTCGTTGACGTCCTTGATTTTGACAGTGATGATCTGAGTGGAAGCTTGAGGGGGTGAACCGAAGTCTTGACAAACAAGAGCAAGGTTGTACGCGGACACATTCTCTCTGTCAAACACGGCGCGGGTGACGATTTTGAATTCGGTAGAATACAACTGCTGGAGCGAGAAGTTGTTCTGGGTGTTGTCCAAACTGCAGTTGAACCTTCCGTTGTCACCTCCATCCGGGTCTCTCACTGTAATGTGAGCAACAAATTCCCCGATTACTGAATTCTCAGCCACAGACACTACACCTTCGTCCGTTTGGGAATGGACGCGGATCCGAGGAGCGTGATCATTGACATCCTTGACGTAAATGAAGGCTTTAGCCATGACGGGCGAAGAGTCCTCTCCCTTGTCTTTGGCTGATATGTCCAAGGTGTATCTTTTATCAGGGTCCTCTGCTTCTTCGTAGTCAATAATTCCAGTCACATAGATATCCCCAGTAGTATCATCTATCTTGAACAATTCGCCATACTTTTCTTCAGTTGCTTGGGTAAAGGCGTAGACGACCTCCCCATAAGGACCAGCATCAGCATCTTTAGCATGGACTGTCATGATGGTGGTGAATTTGGGGACATTCTCCATCACTGAAGTCTTGTAGGTTTGATTTTCGAAGATAGGAATGTTATCATTGATGTCCCTGATCTGAATGTTGATCAGGACGGAACCAGTCTGGGGAGGAGTGCCTCCATCGCTCGCTTCCAGAGTCACTTGGTACAGTTCCTTCTCCTCTCGGTTGACCTTCTTGCGCATGACCACTTCCGGAGTAAGGACGCCTCCAGTCGTGACGACCTGAAGCTCAAAGTTTTCCGTATCACCTCGGAGGTCGTATGAGCGAATGCTGTTCGGAGGACTGTCGGGGTCAATGGCTTGCGGAACAGGAACCAACTTCGTACCGACATCCGCGGCTTCCGACACGGATATGGTCGCTTGGGAGGCAGGAAAAGCTGGGATGTTATCGTTTAAATCCTGAACCTCGATGCTGACTTTGATGATGGTGAAATACTGGCCGGGTTGAACGCTGATGTCCAGAGGAATGGTGCACTGCATTCTCCCTGCACACTCAGGTATGGTGTCCCTGTCGATGCTCTGGATGGCTGTGAGCACTGCAGTCTGCTCTCCTATGCTGAACATGCTGCTGTACTTGGCAGACTGCTCCAGAAAAGCAAACCTGAGGCTCCTCATGATGCTGGCATCGTACTTCTGGTCCAACTGGGCAGCTTGGGCCACGTTGCCTATGATGTAATCTGGGGGGTTGTTCTCTGCCATTTTGTACAGGATAGGGCTATCATCCCCTTGTCCTGATGCCCTTGCTATGGCCAGAACGACCAACAATCCTTGAACCACTATGCCAGCCATTATATTTTATGTGTAATCCTTTGGTGTCAGAGTTTCATGACTTCAAATCCAGGTATCCAATATGACAATGTGTTACCTGAAATAACAGAGAATCCGATGAGCACAATATCACAGCTTAGTAAACAATGGCCTACCATATTAACCCATAGTGAGTAAAGAAATCATCAATAAAATAGCTTAAAATATGGTGTTGCAAACATATTATAAATGATTTGATGATAACAATAAATATTCAGAGTTGATAGATAGATAGATAGATAGATAGATAGATAGATAGATAGATAGATAGATAGATAGATAGATAGATACCAACTACAATCTCAAGCCCACCGCATGCTGGCCCACCACATGCACTTCTTTATAATAAACATTACAATACACAGGATCCCAATCAATACATGTTGTCAGTATTTTACATACAATGCCAAAATATATATGTTTTAACCTTAACTAAAATTAGCTACATGAGGCTATGTCTATAAATACTAAGCTATTTAGAAAACAAATTGACCAGTAGTAGGCCTAGTAATAAAATACATGACATTACACGTTGTTTATTTTTATGACTTTTGCCTTATGGATTTGCTTCTAAATCATCGAAATCGGTGTGTTATTTATTTTTAGCAAACAACATATTTTGATACCAGCAATGATACAAAAATAAATGGTTTATAAATACTGACACATGCTGTGATACAATCATGTATAAATATGAACTGGTAGAACAGGGCAATGTGTCTCAACTTAGTGACTGTGTCCTGGCTTTCTGCTGCATTTTCAAAAGCATGTTTTTATGACAGCATAACAATTTGGCTTTTTAGCTGATATAAGTACAAATGCACCTTACCTTGGCAATATGTGGATGTATATATCTTGCAGAATTGGTAAAATCCTTTTAGTAAACCCTCTCACAAGCTCTGTCACTCTTTCAACTGCTAGAGTAATTGTCAGACTGAGGCAGTTGTAAGCCTGCGCCTTCACTTGCTAGCTGCTTGGCTGGCTGAACGCTGATTGGCTGAGCCACAGGGCACCCTGCTTGTCAATCAACACCTCTCCGCCAACCAGAATGCGAGAAGGGCATGTGGGGTAGTGGGGGCTGAGGTTTATCAAAAAGTTGGAAAAAGTTTCGTCTATCCCAATAAAAGACAGAAGTTTTCAAAAAGATTGTTTTAGGCCTTAATTGATTATATTTTAAATTCATCACAACAAATTCTTGTGATAGGCCATTTTGTGCTTCATTTTTCCAATTTTTTTAGTGCGAGTTCTGCCTCTTCTTATTGTAAATTACTATATTGCTCAGGAGTCCTACTCTTCAAATATTATCGAAGAAGATTTCTATAGAATGCCCATCCAACTAAAATTCCAAAGTTTAAAATTATTCAGGTGCATGCTGACTGTATCATGTAATCAATGGACAATTTTTAACACATTTAGAATTGTCATGGACGTTCTCGTCTAAGCTACTAAACGAAGTTCATGAGATTTTCATTTGATTCCGATATTTTTTTGTCTGTCTAACTTGGGGAATTGATTATTCCAATCCAGAATGTGGTTATCATGGTCTACCTCATGAGAGATGTTTATACATTTCTTAGTAAGATACCAAGTGAACTGACTGAATTTGAATCTATGTTTATATTATCTATAGCATGGTCAGATAGTTTATTAACTTCCATGATTTAGGTATAGGGCCTATGTTGAAAATCCTTTTTGTGTGAGAGGTCTCTTTGTCAAAAGATAAAGGTGAAAGTTGAGAGATAAGCGGAGACAAAATTCTTGTAATCAGAATCAATTAAAATGTCCCCATCCCCTGTTCACCTTTGCTGTGTCAGCACCCCGGTCGCCTCCCCTGAAATTCAGAAAATGTCAATTCAATTTTCCCCCTGATGCCTCAGAAAATTCGGGGTATTTTGGGGGTTTAAAGGTCGCAGGAGAGTCAAAGGGTTTAATCATGAGAGTGCTGACATGAGATAGGTGTTAAAACCCAACTCAAGATGGGTCATCAGATGGAATTATCTTTCAAAATTATGATATTCCATGAAATTTCTCTCGTGGCATAGTTGGCCTTTTTAATTGACCTTTTCATGCTCATAATTACCAGATAATACTTAAGGTAATTAATTGCCCAAAATGGCCATACATGTCACTTGTTCGGATGCTAATACTCATGATACATTGTGCAATTTTGGCAGCATATTATTTTCGTTTCATTGTTAAGCCAAACACATTATGATCATTATAAGGGCATTGTCCTTTTGTCTTCTTCCATTGTTCCATAAAGAACCTTCCGATCACTTGCACCTCGATATATTGTTGGCTAATAATGACGTCATAATCACCCTAATGGGGGCTCCCCCAGCCCATAATAGTCTTGACACATAACACAATAGAATGTTCCAAACGATATGTCATGTGACGCAAACCTAATGTAAACAAAATGTTGTCTTTGGAAAATGTTAATCCCGTCTGAAAAGATCGCAGCAGACAGGTAGGGCCAGCCCCCCTTTGCCAGTAGTCATTAATACAGGTGAAGTGTCTAAAATTAGATGTCACAATTCGAATGTCCCAGCCCTTGTAAAAACAAGCCAAACTTGTAACCACGTGATCTTAACACAAAAGCCAATAAAATCTTCTAAAATAACAAGTGCCCACTCCATGTACTTCAGTGTACTTGGAACTTAAGTGAGCGCTCTTCGCACAGAACTAAACTTTCATTACTTTCACACATACATACATATATATATAGGGCCTATAGGGCCTATCACTAAAATTTCAAGACACCATGATTGTACATTCCTTAAATAAATTTTAGAACTACCTGTAGGCTTGTGCAATTGTTCAAAATGTCCAGTCTGATAGATAGATAGATAGATAGATAGATAGATAGATAGATAGATAGATAGATAGATAGATAGATAGATAGATAGATAGATAGATAGATAGATAGATATAATTGTGTAGGCCTACATGGGATTTGAGATGGAATAATTGTAGATGATGCAGATAGAATTGCAAATGGGTAAAATTGCCTGTTTTATAAGCTACGGATAAAAGGCCAAAAACATTGGGCTACCGATTTCAGGATACAATGTGAAGAGAAGTAAACATATATTGACAAATAGACATTGTTGCACTTGACAATACATACATTTATTTGGACATGGAGTAAATTTCACAGATTAATCACCATGACTTGTCCAACCTTTGGGGGAGGTTGTTTGGGGGGGGGGGGCGTTTTCTCGACGTTAATTATAACGTTGGCGATGTAGCGTATCGTGGAATTTGACGCGACGTCATTTAATAAACGAAACGTCATCTTGATTAGAGTTAATGCAACCCCGCTGGGTCAATCGTGTGCAAAGTTTGTTAGTGATTAAATCTGCCCAACGTCTATAGATTGATATATATATACATCGATAGATATATATCTAGATAGATAGATAGATAGATAGATAGATAGATAGATAGATAGATAGATAGATAGACAGAAATTTACAGAGAAGTCGAGAAATAGAGAGACAGACCTAGATACCATTGGCTATCCATACTTGCAAGTCTAAGCAAAATCAAAAATAAATATGCCTGTAATCTTTCAGCAGTCTACATGTATTCTACTTTCTGGCTCAATTTCTCAGATTCACTTGTACCTTCCAATCTATTTGTTGGGTATTTAATCCACACTTAATTAATCACAAAGTAAACAACATGGATTCCGGTTTGGTGCTTGTCAAACAACTTATGACGCTGAAATTTTACCCCCTGAGGAGAAATTGCCCCTCGGATATTTGGGCAGGGGAGGTGGTTGGGTAGTAACTGGTACTGCTGCAGGGAGTTCTGGATAAGGTTGGGGCAATGATGCTACAAGGGCGGGGAAGCACATTATAACACTGTATGCATCCAATGCCCTCCATTCTGGATTGGAATGAATTTTGTCTCCTCGCCTTTGTTCCAAGCACTGTCTTTTACTGTGAGATCTTCTTCTCACAACGTTTAATCTTCAGGGGTTGCTTGCTGCCTATTACATGATTACTGAATAAGCTAGGAAGTAACTCTGTAGCTTAATAGTTGCATTGGACAGCCCTGTTTGATGCATGTTTGTCTATGTAATACCATTTACATTGTATTTTATGTTGCAATCTGCAGTTACAGTTATAGAAAGTGTGTGGATCTATTACTTTGATGTTAGAAATCACTAAGACCATGAAATTCCAGATTATCGACTCATCTCCTATAAACATTTCTGTAATGATTTGAGCAGGCCAGGTCAGCTGGGCCCTTCATGGGGTCCTTCATGGGGTCCTATGCCAAGCCACCCCATGCAGGGAAATCATGGGGAAATTATGGGGGATATGTCAATTGGGAGAGGTAGTGTCCACAAGAATTTCACACTTATGATGACCATGAAATAGATATCAGTCTATAGATAGATAGAAGGATAGATTAGATCGAAAGACAGAGAGATGGGTACTATTAGCAAATGTTGTCATGTATTTTAACGTGTACCTGGGAGAATGGGGCAATATGGATCAGTGGGTGTAAATTACATTTGGTGGGAAAACCTCAGTATTTCATGAATGGTTATTTCAAACTCAATACATACATGTGGCAAACATATGATTCTTTCCATTCCCTCCCTTTTGGATATTCACCACGTGTTTATTCTGAACCATGCTCATCACATCCTTTCATGCCATCCCTTCGTATCTTTGGTTGCTAGAGATAATTATGATGGACAACTGAACATGTGCACTGGCCAATCAGTACATTTGTATTCCATCAGCCTCGAGTGCATATGAAGATAATCTATGATAGAGTTTATCTATAAAGGAGGGTACTGCTAATATAGGTCATGATAACTAAGATGGGTGGGGCTAATAAAGAGACCCAGCACAGATAACAGGTCACAGATATGGCCCTCTATTTATAGAAAGTCAATCAGACAAAAATCAGACTAGATTGGAGAAATACAATTCATGTGTGGTCTGATTTCTATCCAGATATAAGTCTTCATGCATGCCAGATCTGTGAATATCTGTTTGTTCCTCTATGAAAATCCTTATTCGATCTATATATCTGTCTATCTATCTATCTATCTATCTATCTATCTATCTATCTATCTATCTGTCTATCTATCTATCTATCTATCTATCTATCTATCTATATATCTATCTATATATCTATATATCTATATATCTATATATCTATCTATTCTTTTATTTGGTAGTACCTACCAATTGCAGCATCTGAACTCTGTGAGGACAAAAAACAGAAAGCCCTCTCAGGTGGTGTGGATTTGCGCCTGGGGTGCCTGTTGGTGGTGTTTCATAAATAAGAATTGAGGGGAAAATATGACAAGAGTGTTTGAGGTCATTCCTCCTTTAATAAGAGCACCATGGACCGTTTAAGAGGGGGTGGAGCATCTTCGCTGTCCCAGGGCAGCTCCATCGCTCCAAGGGATGACCTTTGCTTATTAAAGGTCACGTGTTGTGGCAGGTGAAGGTCACGAGGGTCGGGTGAGATAGGTCATGTCACAGTTGCAGAAGATTGCAGTGGACAGGGTCCTCAAACTCCTCATGTGTAGATTTTCTGACAATATTTTTGCTAATATTATCATTATTCTGAAATCGAGGTCCAAAAAGGCTTATGGAACTTTCCTGGATTCGGTTGTATGCCAACCTGATATACATCATCATACCTCAGTGAGGTCACTCAGAATTCCAGATGACCTTGAAAGGCAGTTAAGGTCATTGGGAACCACGTGACTTAATCAAAAGGATCTGAAAGGTCACTCATTGCAGAAATAGGTCAAGACAGAGCGTCGTTCCCACGTGGACAATTGGTAATCAAGTCTGAAAGTAAATAGACAAATATCAATATTCCCTATGTAAATGCATGGTATACACGATCTGTAAATAAATCAAACATGAGATATCTATAAGGGTAAAATGAGCATTTGTTGTGGCCCACCTTAATATTCATAGTTTACCTAGTAAGTCTGATGAGTTCACAGAACTATTAAGTGCATTAGATGAAAAACACATGTTACCTGATATTTTCCTACTTTGTGAAACTTTCCTATCAGAAACTAATCACAGTAGATATAGCTTTGATAATTATGAATTACTAAGTGAATATCGAAAAAATAAGCGAAGTGGTGGTGTATCAATTTTGATCAAGTCCCAAATAGATTATATTGAAAGGCCGGACCTAAGGATATTTGAAGAAGGGAAATTTGAATCAATTTTCATAGAACTGCCGCAAAAGGGTGAAAAAAACTATGTTATAGGTGAAATCTATAGAGTGCCTGGAACAAATGAAACAGACTTTCTTGAGAACTATGAAAAAATTGTGGACAAAGTGAGATCAGAGCACAAAAGGTTGATAATAGGAACAGACCAAAACCTTGACTACCTGAAAATAAACTCTCATGGTAATACATTGAAGTTCTTTGAGATGAATCTTGATAAAAATATGATTCCAACCATTTATAAGCCAACAAGAATAACTCATAGCAGTGCAACATTGATAGATAACATATATGTAGATGTTGAACTTCATACAAATTGCAATTCGCTCATAATCACAACAGACATATCAGATCATTATCTGTGTTTAGCTATTATGCAAGACTTTCAACAAACTGAGGTTAGCCAGCAGTATAAATTTCGCAAAATTGACGATACAGTTCTGCGTAACATGAATGCTAGTCTAAGAAATAGAAACTGGAATGATCTTGGTGCCATGACTGTGCATGAAAGTAGTGAAAAGTTGACATCAGAAATTAAAAAAGTGATGGATTTTTATGCACCTGAAAAGACAAGAGTTACAAAGAATAAGAGGCCTAAACCTAATCAGCCATGGCTTACTCCTGGACTTAAAAAGTCATCACATATATGTCATCAGATGTACAAAAAGGCTGTCAGAAAAGATAGAGAAAGTCCTGAATTCATTAATTATAAGGAATATCGTAACAGGCTGAACAATATCAGAAGACGAGTAAAATTTGCCTATTACAGAGAACTAATCAAAGAAAATCGACACAATTTTAAGAAACTCTGGGACATCATAAATAAATTAACAGGTAAACTGAATAATAAAAAAGATATATCTGATGAAATTCTGGTTAATGGAATAAAAGAAAGCAGAGCAGGTATAGTAAGTGATGCATTTGCGAAACACTACAGTGAAGTTGGGAAACGACTTGCAGAAAAAATTGAAGAAAAGGGTAACATAAAAGATCCCATGCAAAATATGGTGAATCCAGTGGAGCATAGCTGTTTTCTTTTTCCAACCAATGCACAAGAAATTGTAAATGTAGTGAAGAAACTAAAGGCCAAAGATAGTAGAGGCTATGATGAAATTTCAAACAAAATTTTGAAGAAGATATGTCCTGGAATAGTTGAAGCTTTGAAAATCATTTTTAACAAATCAATGCAAGAAGGAATATTCCCTGATAACATGAAATATGCAATTGTCAAACCACTTTACAAAGGCAAAGATAAGACAGAAATAGCAAACTATCGCCCAGTCTCTCTTCTGCCGGTAATGTCAAAGATTCTAGAAAAGGTGATACATACCCGAGTAGTGAATTTCTTTGTAAAACATAACGTACTATCTGAAGGGCAGTATGGATTCCGAAAAGGACGAAATACAAATGATGCTATCTTAGATTTCACAGGAAATATCTTGGAAAATATGAATAGAGGTCATTACACACTAAGTCTCTTTCTTGATATGTCTAAAGCCTTTGACAGCATAAAACATGACACTTTGTTCAACAAATTAGAATTTTACGGCATTAGAGGAAGTGCACTTTCATGGTTTAAGAGCTATCTGGTTGACAGACGTATTGCAGTAAAATATAAAAATACAGTATCAAATAATTTCTTGATGTCATATGGTACGCCACAAGGATCTGTCTTAGGTCCACTGATATACATAGTGCTGGCAAATGATCTTGCTAAATGTTTGAAATTCTGTAGTTGTGTTACATTTGCAGATGACACAACAGTCTTTGCGTCAGGGGGAAATTTGAAGTTTTTATATAGGAAAGTGAATGCTGACTTGAAAAATCTCGGTGACTGGTTTGACAGTAACTCACTTACGTTAAATGTTGAGAAATCAAAATACATCCTCTATCGCACCAAAAGAAAGGAAATAAGATATAATGGCAGCATTAAATTAGGAGGCAAGGAGATAGAGAGAGTCAGTAGTATCAAATTCTTAGGAATTACAACTGACGAGCACTTAGAATGGAAGTTACATGTTCAAAACGTAATCACAAAAATTATTGCCGGCAACTATAGTCTTAACATGGTAAAAAATATGCTTCCTTCTGAAATTAAGCTACAGATCTACCATTCAAATATTGAAAGTCATTTGAATTATGCTCTCAATGTGTGGGGACCTATGCTTAAACTTAAAGATTTAAATCAAATCAGAAAACAACAGAACAGAGCGATCAGAGCAATTTTTAAAGTAGGCATAAGAACCCGAATGCTGCCACTATACAAAAGAGCAAAAGTACTTACGATACAAGATCTAATACAGTTAAGTCTTGCTAGAATTTCCTTCAGATATGTAAAAAATACTCTCCCACAAAGAATTGTTGGTTTGTTCGATGTTATTGATCATGTGCATTTGACTAGAAATAGAAACCTATTAAGAGCGCCACAACATACAATAGAGCAATACAATAAAAGCTTTTTGGGTAGAGCTCCACATATCTGGCTTCACTTAGATGATCATTTAAAAGACAGAAAGAATGCTAAACTATTTGCAAAAAGCTATACCAAATGGAAAACGTCCTTATATTTAAACTAAAAGCTAATGATAACTTATTATCATCCCCCAACTCATCAATCAATCATCTTATTTAAAATTATGTTTATACATAACCAACCTGTATGTAAATATATGTTTGTCTGTATGTATGTTGTTTTTTGTATTTGTAATCTGGGTGCAACTTGATATAGTTTTTGTAACTCTGTTGTGTCCCGTCTTGTTGTTTTATGTCCTTTGTTTAATTGGCTGTTCACAATATCATGTAAACTGTTTGTATTTCTACAACAAGATAAAATAAATATATCTATCTATCTATCTATTCAGTTCTGAAATGCAAGAGTCAATTCCAATGAAATATCCTATCCTATCCTAGCGCCTTCTGGGTGGTCAGTTAGGCCTATAATGCTGACATTTTTTGCGATAGAATATAGAGGTGCTGTAAAGAACCAATTAAACTGATCCAATTGCCTGTCCGTCTCTTGTTCTCTATAGGCCTATTGCAGACTCTCCGAGTCCTCTGAGTTGGGCGATGGCATGCTGCTCATTGCTGCTTGAATCTAGTCTTGTAGAGACTGGGCCTATTGCTAGTGGCCTGGGCAACCTGTGATGGGCTGGATATATCCTGAATCCTGAATCTGCCACATTCCTATGCAGGGGCAGGGATAATAACCCTTCTAATCAACTGTCAGGTACTGCTCACCAACTTTCTTGAAGTGTGGTGGAGCTGCCTGCCAGACCTGCATGTCATGGAGTATTGAATAGGCCTGGAGGTCTTTGCTATGTTTCATACAATTATGTTGTATTTGTTGAAAATGTGTGGTCTTCAAATTAACAGGTTCGCCATCAGATTGTGAGACTTCAGTCAAAATGTTTGTGTAATGGAGTCATTATCGGCATTTCTGTGAAAACGAATCTTGTGCAAAATAACCCTGTCGCTGGAATGTTCAATTATCGCCTCCATTATTTCCAAGTTTCCAGCATTTACCTCACAAGTTTACCTGTTGGCAGAAACTTCCTTGGAAGTGGTCTGGAACCAAAATTGTTAGGATGAAAGTTAAAAAATGTAGTTCCTCTTTTTTGAATTGTGTTATTTTTCAAAGGCAGATTAATTGCTGTACAAAAATTTCACTTAATTAATGAAATTTACTTTGGTAATTATAGCCTGGTTTAAGTTTAAGGCTTAAAACTATAATAACTTTTTAAGCTGCAGTTACGAAATATTAGTTGTAATTAATTCAAATTAAGTACAGAAATGTAGATAATAGCTTTATAAAGTCTCTATTATTATTTGTAGGCAACGTCTTTTGGAAAGTGTTTTGCTAAATAGTAGGCTTATAGGTGTTTGGTATTGCTGTTAGCCCTTGATGATATGGAATTAAAAGGGGTAAAAAAGGTGGAAAAAAAATACCTTGATATAATTTGACCTTTGACCTGCTCTGGGGTGTATTTCAGAGGATTACGGGGCGGAAAACACAGTGAGGCAGGGTTACAAAGAGGGGGGTCTTTTGGGGGTAATAAGATCCTCTTTTTGCCCCTAAATTGTGTTTCTTGCGTTTGGCCCTTCCTGATTACAAAAGGGCAGAAATGACATCACAAAAAGGGTGTTTCAAAGTGCATCAGGGTGCTACTTCTTTTAAACTTCTTTTCTTCTTCTTCACAGGGCAGATGTTTTGCTACTTACTGTCTTTGATGGAAGCAGAGAATATTCCCAGTAATCCCAGTGTATCCATTGCAGACTGAATGCAGAAGGGAGCAAAGATTAGTGTCTAGTGTCAGGGAAGAGTTGGGAAGAGTAAGTTGTAGAAGAAGAGTACTTAAGATAGAGCATAAAGAAGAAGAAGCTAAAGAAACTTGTGTTACAGGAGATTAAAGATAAAAACTTTATCTTCTTTTGTAGATTGCATAATAATGAAATAGTGCAAAAGCAGATTAGCAGGTTGGGATTACACTAAGTTTATTCCAATTTATGACATGTATCCAAAGTGGAATAGAATAGAATAGAAACCGAAAATATAGAACAGTGTTACTGCATGCTTGGGAATAATCTTGTCCAGCTGCAACATTTAGGCATTTTTCTGAAAACGCCTCCAACATCATTTTGAACATGAAAAACATGAATTTCACAGAACCAATGCAATATGGGTACCAAAAATACCTTGGTGTTTCCTGCTTCAGCTCATATAATTTTTAAGCCAAAATAGTTATAAATTAATTAAATATAGAGCGTCAAATGATAGTACTAACGGTAACATGTGACAATGCGTGACTTTCACATGTTTTTAATTTCAAATGAAAAAAGACAGTCACATTGATCACAAGCTTGTGACCATTTGTGACAGTCACAGTATTTCTTGGTCACAAATGTGTGACCCTCTTCTGACTGTTATGGTGTTTTGTCTGTGACTAACTGTGACCATTGGAGTTTAATACGTAAATTTAAATAACTTTAATAAATTAGGAATTTGGGAGGGTGGAGATTGGGATTAATGCTTGGGATTAATGCTCCGTACAGGTGTATCAGTGCTACTATGTTACTAAAATTTATGTTAATGAAGTTTATTTGTCCATACAGTTACGTTTTAGGCATGTTTCCATAATTATTTTATCAGCTTTTTTTTTCAAAAAGCCACTTCATTCTGAGTATGAAAAATTTGTAATACGGGTAAGAGAAGAACATTGATGTGTACTAAGTTAGCTCATTTTTTTGCCAAAAAAGTTGGTGATCTGCATAAAATAGAATGCCAAATGACAGTAAAATTGTAACATGTGACTGACGTGATTCTGACATTGAGATTCAAACAGAAGACAGTCATATTTATCTCACAAACTTGTGACCTTTTGTGACTTTCACAACATCACATATATCTGTGAGACTGTGACTGTTATAATGTCATGTTGGTTACAGCTTCACAAGTACCCTGTGAATAACCGTGACCATTAGAAGGGGGGGTGAAAACCAGGGATCATAGGCATCGGAGGCAGGGGGGGGGCGATTTTTTTTTAAGGGGATGTTTTTTTTAAAGCAATTTTTTGTGTACTTAGGTTTCTTGGGGCAGTTTGGGCATTATTTTTGGGCAGCCTCCAAAGATTTTGACTGGAACAATGTCATTGACACGATGTGTGACTGATTGTGACCATTCGAATCAGTCCATGACAGTCCAAGTTTAAGAAAGGTTCTACATGAGAACTCATTTTCCCATGCTTGAGTCAAATATTTATTTAAGGCCTTTCATTCAAATTGAAGAAGAAAGTCATGTTGATGACAATTTTGTGACCCTCAGTGACTATCAAAATGTTGCAATTGTGTCTGTCTGTGACTGTTACTATTTTATGGTCACTACTGTGTGACTGAGTGTGACTATTCCATTCAGTCCTTGTTGAAGAATTTGTCCACATTGGCACTCAATTTCCAAAGCTTGAGTCAAAAATGTAAAGCTATTCCTTCAAATTGAAGAAGAAAGTCATGATGATCACCATTTTGTAACCCTCACTATCTATCAAAATGCAGCATTTGTGACTGTTACCACTTAATGGTCACTGTTGTGTGACTGAGTGTGACTATTCCAATCAGTCCTTGTTGTAATGTGCCTGCATGGGCACTTATTTTTCCATGCTTGAGTCAAATAGTTGAAGATATTCTTTCAAATTGAAGAAGAAAGTCATGATGATCACCATTTTGTAACCCTCACTATCTATCAAAATGTAGCATTTGTGACTGTTACCACTTTATGGTCACTAATGTGTGACTGAGTGTGACTATTCCAATCAGTCCTTGTTGAAGAATGTGCCTTACATGGGCACTTATTTTCCCATGCTTGAGTCAAATAGTTGAAGTTATTCTTTCAAATTGAAGAAGAAAGTCATATTGATCACCATTTTGTAACCCTCAGTAACTATCAAAATGTTGCATTAATTTTGTGACTGTTACCACTTTATGGTCACTACTGTGTGACTAAGTGTGACTTTTCCAATCAGTCCTTGTTGAAGAATATGCCTACATCAGCACATCTTTTCAAATTTCAAGCTTAAACTGTGACCAAAAACTAAGACTTTTTTTTCATTGGAATCTGGAAGCAATTGATGAGATAGATTGACACTAAGTCTTGATGTTTCTTTCAGCTGACAGTAAGCATTAAGTGACCATAGAAGGTCATAGAATCAACCTGTAGGAAAAAAACCTCCATGCTACATTTATTATTTTTTAAATTTCGAGTAAGATTTGCATTGTCTCTCAGTGATCCCAGTGTTGTTCTCTAAATGATGAATGATGAATCACATTGATCGAGAAATCGTGGCTAATGTTGACCAATATAGTATTTGTTACACTTATGTGACTAACTGTGACAGTTGATCCTTAATAAAAAGGTTACCTTTCCCAATAACAGCACACCTCATAAGTTGCAACAAAGCAAATATAACACTATTTTCCAATATGATATGATAATGTACCACTGTTAAGATATTGAAAAACATATTTACATTCATCTTATAATTAGATTAAATTATTTCAGTCAACCAACACAATTACAATTCAATGGCAAAAATTCAACCATTTGTAAACTATACTCTTTTTGTGTAACATCTGAAAATATCAGCCTACACTGGTATTTACTCAAGACATAAAATTGTCTAAAAAAATGTTGAACAAATTTGTACCAGTAACGAAACTGGCAGTCAGTCAAGATACGGTTTAACATTAATTAACAACCACTGTCATTGTTGGTCACCGATGGTAACAGTCACACCAAATGACCACCCAGTCAGTCACGAACAGTCACCAAAATATTTAATTCTTTCACAAAAGACAAGGATCTAGTTGGATTTTCAAAATACTTATCCACTGTGGCTAAATGTACCTCAGTGTGAAATGAATAATAGCTAATTTCATAGTCCAATAGCCACTTCCTCCAGCATAAGCATGATCAGTTATAACACTAAGTTAATTCAGTTGTGAATTAGTCAAAATATGCTAAGTTCCCTGGTCTGCTCCTTGTGATCAGACATGGCACAATGTTTAATAGCAATTAAGAGTTTGATAGTGTAAAAAAAAATCAAGAAATTCCAGAATTGCAATTAGAATCCAATGAATGCCTTGAACATCAACCACTGTAATTCTGGAATTTCTTGATGCAGAGAACTACAAGTACCTTGGCATGATAATAAACAACAAACGCAACAACAAAGACCACATAAGCGATGTAAAACGTAAGGCTGAGGCCGCATACCAAACAATCCTGTCAATCGCAGGATCAAATGACCTAAAAGCGATTGAAATGGAAACAATATGGAAACTAATTGATACATGCATCATACCTATAATCACGTATGGCGCAGTGAGCACAATATGGAGTAAAACCGAAATGGCTGAACTCAACAGAACCCTAGACAACATCCTAAAAAGAATTCTACTAACTCCCACCTCCACCCCAAGGGAAACCATATACATCGAAACCGGGCTACTGGACATAGAGCACACCATACTGAAAGACAAAACTAACTACACGACAACGATAGAAAAGAAAAACAACAAAACCCTTGAAACAATACTCAAAACAGAGGAGAAGAAAAGCTGGACAAAAAATCTAAAAGAAATCCAAAAAGAAAAATACAAAGACCACGAAATAAATAAACTACCGCGCCATGCAATCAACAAAATAACACAGAAAGTGTGGCGAGAAACACTCATAAGGGAAGGACAAGAAAAATCAAAAGTGAAATTCCTCATTGACAACAAAATCAACACTGACAAAAGAGAAACATATATAAGCCAACTGAACAGGATGCAAGTAAGTGCAATCTTCAAAGCAAGAACAAGAATGTTCCCTGTAAAAAACAACTATAAAAACAAGTACACCAATTTGAACTGCCGTTTCTGCAACTACAGCACGGAGACCAGCAACACGTACTTGAGGAATGCACTTCCATCGACAGAACGAAGTCACCAATAACAAAAATGAGTGAAATCTTCACCACGGAGAAAGAAACACTAATACAAACAAGTGACAAACTAATCAAAACAATGAATCACCTCAATGACAACATTCAATAACTGTACAACCATCTTCTATTTCCAGGAGAAGGTAACCCACCAGATGTGGGCAAGTACACTAAAGAAGAAGAATGTAACTACAAAAAGCTAATTGCAATTTTGTTCTCCTCAGTGCCAGCAGCATTACTGTGAGGCTGAAAGATCACAGACAGTCAAAAGATGATCACAGGCAGTCACAAGATGATCACAGACAGTCACAGATGATCACAGACAGTCACGTTTAGTGCTGAATACTGTCGTGACTATCAAAAAGCGTGACTATTTAGCGTAGCGTTACACTGTGTTTTTTGTCCCCATGGTCTTAGTGTACCAAAAAATCTGTGTGACTTTTATGTGACTGTCAAGTTCTCACAAAGACCTATCTGGTGATATAAAGTAACACACAGTCACATCAGTCTTTCATGGCTTTGTGGCTGTTCAAAGTCAAGAAAAACTGTCACAAAAGCACCTTTTTCAAACTTTGCCATCTTATTCATGCTGGCAAAAATCAGGATCATTTTCTAAAAATATGCGCTTTTGGTTTTATAAAAATTCAGGTCTTACTCTTTCCAATGACATCAAGATATCATCAATATGTTGATTGGTTTGATTACACTGCCCTTCTGAACTGGACATGTCAAAATGCACATTTCGGAAAATGGACATTTTGGTGATTAACCCTATCACTGTAGTGTTCAGGTGCACACGAAAAATATGCCATATTTTTTTTCTGTTAGGATTAACTCTTCTCTTTCCAACGAGGTTAATATCAGTAAAATCGGACTTAAACTTTTCATGCTACAACATTCTGAAGTTGAAAAACCAAGTGGAGGCGATTTCAGAAAAATGCCTATTTGCAAACCAAAAACTAAAAACTAAAAAAAGAAAAAATCAAGGTAAAGTAGTATTTAAACCTGATTGATAAGGGATCGAGGGTAATAATCACAATGCAGTGTACCACAGCAAGATAACAAGCATTTTTGACCTGGAATAATCTCAGGAAAGCAAAATTAAATGATCGTTTTGAATCATCAGTTTGTCCAGGAAAAACTGCTACCCCAATAACTACTTCGGGCAAATACAAACGGAGTCTCTAACAATTTGTGTGGAAACAGGGTTGGGGCATGCAGCTTTGTTGACACCCTTAGCTTGGCTGTGGAGGTCTGTTAACACAGGGCAGTTGGACCAACATCCAGAGCTGTTTTTCATGAAGTTCCAGTGAGTTCATTAACTGAGCATGCGTCCATGGTCTGACCTTTTTGACCTGGGGACAGATGTGTCATGTTAGCAGACGAACTCAGCAGACGAACCTCAGTGTTTTACTGCTACAGTTCTGATGCTGCAGTTTGGCGCGAATTACCTGGGAAAAAGTGGGGTGCATGGGGCACGCCCATTAACGGGTACATTAAGGTTCAACCACAGTACATTCACTGCTCAAATGACTCCCTAAGTACTCTCCAAGAAGAAAAAGACATTTAATTTGTCTAACTCGTCGTGAGGACTCATTTTTGTCCATTTCTGTTCATTTGAGAAGCTCCATCAAGTTTTCAACTCAAATCGACTGCTATTGTTGTAGCTGGAGTTGCCACCTATGGTGCCGCCTCGTACTTCCGGAAACTATAAGTACCGGAAGTTGATTTTAGCAGGAACTTAACCAACTTTTTCAATTAAGGCAGATCCCTGTTGGTCAGGGCACCCCAGAAGCTCCCAGAATGACAGAACTGTAATTGCAGGTTATGTTGATTAATTCATGAAATATTAACGGTTAACTCTAAAGGGATAATTTGCTTAACTAATGACATGTGGTTGGCGATCCTTATAGAAAAACTGGAACAGTCTATTTCTTATTTATTTATTATTTATGGATTGTGGAGGTCTATTGTTTATTCATCTGCAAGCCAAGGTTAACTGGCCATTCACATGTCAATCTTCCAAACATACTATGTACATCATTTGTTGCTGAATGACCAATATTATTGATTTTCATTGATGAACTATCTTTGATTTGCCCTAGCTTATATACATTCAGTTTATAAATATATATGGGCCCCAATGATTTGAACATATACAAACTTATGGTCCTTAGTGTCATTCGAATTGTGGGTATACTGAAATTATTTCTGGGAAACACAATTTCAAATTTCAGAGAAATCCAACAAAACCATGCACACTGGACAGGACCATTTACTTGTAATTCACAACCCTTAACTATTTAATATCACCTTGAAATGCAACCTGCCAGTTACTTGAAGCTTTCCCAAAATTTCAAAAAGGCAACCCTTTCATGACTCAATCCCTAAGATAAGATACTGACAGACAGCCAACTTGTTATTTCCAGACCGAACTTCGAGCTTCTTGCTCCCAAACATTTGCTGATAATTGCACAATGAAGTGGACTTTTTTTCAACATTGGGGTATCATACAGGATCATGTCAACCCTGTAAGGTTTAATTTAGAAACCACATCAATGTACAACAAATACAACATAATTACATGTATGTAGGCCTTTCTGAGAGCTATTTCACATACACAAAATGGAATGTATACTGCTCATCTCAACACCTTTGGTGTTGGTCCATGAGATTTCTGACAGTTGATTAGAAGGGTTATTATCCCTGTCCCTGCGTAGGAATGTGACAGGTTCAGGATTCAGGATATATCCAGCCCATCACAGTTTGCCCTTGACACTACAGAGAATAAAGAGTAGACATGTGATTGGACCAGTTTGATTGTTTGTGACACAACTTTATTAGTTATACAAGAAAGGAGTATAATGAGATGCGCTGCAATGTAGTTATGACTGTTCAGTCTTTCACAGCATTTTTCTTAACTCTTCATCACATTGATCGGGAATTTTGCTTTGAGTGCCAGCTATATTTCCCCTCACATTATTGGTTCAAGTCCAGGTAACTCATATGCAACATTCGTGACTCTGGGGTTACTTGATCCTAGGTGCTTAACTCCTGTTATGCTTACTTGCCCCTATCTAATAGGGCCTGTTTTGATCATCCTGGGGCCTGACTCACCGAGGTTGGATCATGCTGGGCTTTGATCCCAAATGATCCAAAACAGCACTCAATCGGAGTCAGCTGCAGGAATTGGCGAGAATGCTGCCCAGAGTAATGGTTCACCCCACAGGTAGGGCCCTGGGGAGGAGGGGGTTATGACGTCCAAAGGATGTACTACGATGGCATCTTATCAAATATCCTGCATGGGGTGTGATAAGGATAAATAGTATTGCAAGTGATTGTACAATTATAACTTATTGATTTGTAAGAAAGCTGTTGCATCTATGAATGAAAGACAGGCTGACAGATTGATGGTTTGGCTACTAGTGGAAAACTGGAAAACTGACTTCATTGACTAACAGCCAACCCAGAAATACCAAGGCTGGGGGAGAGGCCTACTACTTCATATCTGTATTTTGCATTGCCTTCTGCTCAACCAGTTTGCATGCAGTTTAGCCAGGCTACTATGCAATTACCCTGATAAATACTTTGATGTGGATACAATATCCCTTTGCAAATTTCACATGATCAACTATGATATTTCCATGTAGATATGTTATTAAGAATATACAGTATCAAATCTTTCTGAGATCAAGAGTTCTCCTATGCATGTGTTAGACTGTGATGTGACTGGGTCTCTCAGTCCATGTCTTTGCCCATGTCTCTAATTAAATGAGATCAAACTGGACAGAGGGGCAGCTGCCTGACCCCAGAGGCCCTCAATTGACATAATTGGAGTAAATGAATATCTTTATTGAAGAGGGTGTAGGTTAAAACCCTTTAGCCCAGAGGCACTGTAATTGATTCGAAATATAATCAATGGCGAAAGGCATCCAAAGGAACTCGTTCATGCAAATGAATGAAATGATACCAGAAAAAAAGAGGTAAGGCAAAGAACTTTAACAAGATAGCCTTAGATTGCTTCATAGACCCACTTTATGAAACTTTCAATTTTCCAAATTAACGGAGCTTCATAGTCAGTCTCTCTGTTTAGGAAGCTGAGAGATCAATTGATAGATCGATAGATACAAGGCTGTTCAACAACTATTACTGGTATTGGACTGATCCAGACCTTGAGCAGACCACACTGCCAGCAAAACCGGAACTGTTGAATTTGATTAGGTTTCAAACAGGGGATTTGCAAGAATTCAATCCCTCAATCCAATACAGTGAAGACGTATACACACCGGACCGCTTATTACAGCCATGCGAATATGTGTTATTTTCTATGCTTTGAGCAATATCATCCATATATACTTACCATCATCCCATGTCTGGGCATACTTTTTCCCTGATACAGCCTCTTCTGCAGGGCAAACTGAGAGTGAAAAAGAGGCTGCAGCGGGGAAAAAGTATGCCTAGACGTTGGGTGATGGCAAGTATATGGATGATATTGCTCAAAGCATTGAGAATCACACATATTTGCATGGCTGTAATAAGCGGGCCGATGTATTGTCTTTACTCTAATGGATTGATAGATCGAATGTCTTGCAAATCCTCAGTTTAAACCTAATTAAATTCAAAGGTACGGCTATTGCCTGACATGTCCACGCATTAATTTGACCATTAAACATAAATGGGGTCACACGATCAAGTCTTTACAAGGCGGGCATTTCCTTTTTGAGGCAGCATGGATTCCCACCTCAGGACTTCGTGATCAGGAGGACAAGTCTTTGAAGTAGGTCCAGCTGTCCTTTCAGACTGACCACTCCATTGACCACTCCATTTCACTTGGCACTGGTCCAATAGCCAATCACTGGACTTTCTTGGTTGTTTCTGTTGGTTTGTTTAACTGTGAGATTTGTCTATCTATATATATACTATAAATGCATGTTTTATCCTTTTATCGATCTCTCTGCATTTATCTGTATAAATGTTTTTTGGACATTTTTTGTTATCATGCATTTTAGGTGTCGGCCCTTATTTTAACATGCCCTGAGAGCCAGGTTTCGAGAGGGCCGATGCACCTTCCTATAAGAGCGGAAATGTAAGGCTCTTGTCTGTGTCTATCTATCTTATTCTAACAGTAAACAGTAAAAATGCCAATGAACTGTGACAATAATTCCCATGACAGGCTAGACAGCCTCACCCAATTATTGTGTTTGGCCATTTATTTCCTGTCTTGGAATGACCACATGTCTTTTTCTGCTTGTCATAGAATGACAATATGTTGACTATGCTGTCTAGGCCTCTTTATGGCTGGGGTGTTGATTTTCAGATAATTGTAACAATCATGCGAAAAAACAGACGACAATCGGAGAACAATCACCTGGGGGAACAATAGATCACGCATGCGCAGAAGTATGAGACAGTGCTGTCAAAGTGCCCTGGCCAGGAATGGCTCTTCTAAAACCATTTGACCCTAAGTGCCACATATAGGCAGCAAGCCATGGGAAAGTGATATGCGAAAAAACAGATGTTCCAAAATAACTGTGCTGGAACTCCCATTATGGTATTTTCATATTGTGGTTAGAAATCTAATTTATTGAGACCTTCGAGGGAAAGGTATATTTCGAGGGACAGCCATGAACTATCAGAACAGAATACAAGGTCAATTTTGGTCTAATAATGATTCTCAGTAAAGCAATGAATACTATAGGCCTACTTCTGGAAATTGCTACTAATTTAAATCATGTTTTGTTGTGCAATTTTTTACAAGTGAAATACAAAGACTTCGACCACTTCTCAAGCCACCCAGTGAACCATCCTTGTTCACTACCGTATTCACCCAGCTGTGATGGACTGACAAGCCAGTCAGGAATCCCAGAAGCCAAGTTCTCTAAATGCTGCTTAAATGTAACTTGGTGGTCTGACATATGATTCTACTCCAATGGTATTTGAAGAGATAACTGTTGTCCTATTCCCTGAACGTTCTGTTTTGTTCCATGACTCTTGTAAGCCACAAGTCTCCTGATCTTTTCCACAGCAGGATTCTCTTCTCTTCTCTTCTCTTCTCTTCTCTTCTCTTCTCTTCTCTTCTCTTCAGAAATGACAACCTGAAAAAACAGATTGCAGGTTTGTTTTCTGTGACAATTATGTCATCGTCTACCTGTAGATTGTATGTCTGAGAGTTGCACAGGCCTATTTTTGACAAGTGTGCCATTTTGGCCACCAGACTTCTTTGGAGTCTATTTTCTTGGACCACCAAAGGCTGGCCAAGACCACCAACTGCCTACCAGACCATCTGCTTAGCTGGAGCTCTGTGGGCCACCAGAAACCTCTTGCAGGACTGTAGAGGGAAAAGATCTATTGGGCTCTGGAGAAAGGTGAAAAAAGAATTAATTTAGTCCTTACACCTGTGCTATATGAGTTCTGTATGAGTTTTCCTTTGTTGGAGTCTTCTGCCTGATATATTTCCTTTGATTCTTCCATTGATGTTTGCATCCAATATATTACACTCAGGGATACAATTGTAAACAACCGGAATAATTGGACTATAAGCAGCGGAGGGTAACTCAGATCCCCCGAGGGTAACTCTTTCTGGTGTTACCCTGGTCCAAGCAGCCAAGGTAATTACCCCGGCAATAAATCTTGCTGACAATTTTCTATGGCTTTGCTGAACTGATCTTCCCCTCAGCAAGTTCTTATAACAGAGAGGAAATTCTGACATGAAGTTATGGATCTATGACTTCATCAAGTGTCTTGACATTTTGATTGCTAGAAATATGAGATATTGTTGCATTGTGTATGGGGAATCCTTTGTGACAGTTCAGAATTCGTGTCTGTCACAGCTTTTATGAATGATATGAAGCAGTTCATAAGGCAGAGATATTGGATCCAAAGTCAATCGGTATGTAGATGACTTCACTGAAGTGTTCAAGACTTGGAAAAGAGGCATACATGTAACAGACTTGATAAAAATCGACGGGAAGATGTTTAATCCAAATAACTCTGTCATGAACAGTTACTGGTGATTCTAAACCTGCAAAACAACATTTGCAATAAATTTTGTTAATATGTTGTTATTGGTTTTGTCCATTTCTTTGATTATGATTTTAATTATCAAAATATGCGGGCCTTCATGATCATATCTGGTCTTGGAGGTCACCTTATTATTTTGTCGTTCAGAGCACTTGCCACTTTTGCATCTAGAATATTGTGAATATTGGTTACAAAAGGTAGAATTCCCTAAACTCAAACAGCATTGTTACCAGTAGGCCTATATCTGTATATTTTGGCCCAACTTCTGGAGATATGATCTGATCTTTCCAGTTCTTACATAACACACATGGGTATACCTAGTCACTCACCTAAATCATAATAAACCACCGTGCTATAGTTATAAGGGCTTCCAGATCTCAACGATAACATTTTATTCACTTTTTATCTGTCTTTGGATTTCACGTGGAGTTTTCATACCCACTTGAGTTGTAAATTTTCAAATAACTAAAAAAGAAAAAACCACACAATATTTGAATAAGTTTTTGCTAGTTTGAACTGCACTTTTGTGGATATAATAGCTGTTATTTTCACTTGTGTACCAAAAGCATTCACATTTTGAAGGGAGATTTCGAGCTGATATCTAGCAGTAAATACCACATTAGCAAGTTGGGTTATTTAAAGTGTTAAAGTAAACTTGTTTGACTTGGGGAAACTTCTCTTTTTACTTCTGTAAGTTATAGCAATGGACTCAGAATGCAATATAAACTTATTTTTGGTGTTAAAGAGAAACTTAAGAAAGAGGTGAGGTGCCAGCCCATGCCTCTGGAAGCAGGACATTGTGGGATATTGTGGTCAAGATCCGCATGTCATGCAACTGTTAATATCAGCCCTGAAGTTATTTTTGCACTTCATTAGTGTAATGTTAGAGCTTCTTGTGATTGCAATAAAAGTTGGCTTTCCTGGATTATTTATAAGCATATTTTTTCCATTTGTCACTGAGTACGAAGAAATTACTCGAAAGAGGTAAACGCGTAATATCACTGCAATGGCTCCAAGACGGTGTTCTACGATTTTAAGGTGGCATATATCACAAATCTTCTTCAAAGATCTGCATGTTAGTGTTAATGCAGAAATGGATTTATAATTAAGCTCAATTTCAGTTGGTTGCTAAAAGAACATACTTTTTGAGAATTTTATTTATTTTTTCATTTTAAGTACGGTTGCGAAGAAAAAGTAAAAAGGCACTTTGGTTTTCCACATAATACTGCATTATCCTGTATTTAACATGGGTGAATTAATTAACAATATTGGTGAAATGTCTGTAAGTGGAAATCAAATTATTTAAAGGAAGCGGATATCGCGACCTCTAACATTACCACTTTTTTTTGGCGAAGTACATGCGTCACCTGCCATCTTCCATTTCGACCTTTCGTTTTACGGTATTCAGGTGAGGTTCATTACTTTGCGATTTGTAACCATATACCCAACCACAACTCACCTTTACATGAGGGAGTTAAATGAGGGCAGCCATTTCATAATCCATCATCATCAGTCAGTGCACCAGTCACTCTTCCCTTCTTGGGGTTTTTATGGTTGGAGGACAAATTATTTGGGGTAAATCTCGTGAATGGCTTGCAATGCAAACACAAAAGAGTTGTCAGTATGGAGGACAGATGTTTGCTCACAACATGATTATGTCAACATGAATGCAAGAGAAGGGAGAAACATGATAAGTAGGTTGGTGCATGTATTATGCCATATGGGTGGTGCAGCCTCACATGGCAAGTTATTTGCCTCCCCAGTCTCCAAGGAGAAATGGCAAACATGGAGAAGCACGAAGACCATTGACCAGGGACTTCTGAAACAAAGGAATGAAGTAAATAGTTTGAGGATATACATGATATGCCTACTCTTTCAAGACTGCTTTCCTTGGCAGGGCAATTCATTGCACTGCATGCAGTCTCTACATGTACAAGACTGTTTTACTTGGTACAGTTTTTAAGTTGGCAGGGCAATTCATAGCATTTAGTTACAGTCTTCGAAAAAGAGAATGGCATTGGCAAAATGATGCTGAGTGCTTGTAAACAAGTGGAGTCTGGAAAATGGAAAGAAGAATACAGAAAAAACTGGAAGATAAGATTTCAAAAGCCCCGCAGAAAAACTGCTTGAAGCGCCCCGCGTGTCATATGTGCATTAATATATTGTAATACTATGACATGTTTCAAACTGCACAATACTTGATTTATTAATTCTGTTATTTGTCAAAATTCAGGGAACTTGTCCCTTTTGTACCGAAATAAAAGGTTTTTACACCTTCAGTGCTTCTCTATAAATTGTATTGTATCGAAATGTACATTTGGACTCCTGCCATTTCTCAAGCAATGCCAAAACAATAAATCAAAATGTTTCATATTTCAGTTTACAAAAATTCTCCATAAATTATTTTGCTGCAAGCTATATTTTCAGTTTGCGTAATGAATATGTAACTTAATTCCTGAGCTGTAAATGAATTACCGGAGGCTGCAGTCACCAAGTCAAGAAAGATGTGCTAACGTATACACCACCCGCGAAAATGTCGTGAAGTTCTGAAATCCAATATTGATCGATATACTTCCTCCAGAAAAAAAAAGGAAATCTTAAGGACGTCTTTGAGACATGAAATTGGAAAGTAAAAAACACACCAGAAGAAAAAATAATGTTAATTCATGAAATTTTGTATATAATGGAGTGTATTCAATTTACTAACTTATACATATCAGCATACTCAGAAAACTGCCTACATCCAGTTGTTAAAACATATATGAAAGTGTATACAAAACATTTACTCTGAATAAAAATTTTGTAGTTATTGTACCAGCTAACCAATGAAATAATTAAGCCATTACAATTATCTCCTCCATTTTGTAGCGCTAAACTTTAATAACAATTTTTGAATAGGCCCTTTGATGTTGTTTGTTATTTTCTGTGTTTTGACAATTAGACACAGCAAAAGATTGCCATGCTTACTATTATCCTTACTATTATGAGCTTTAACTAAGTTAGTGAAGAATTCTGAAAATGGTTTAACTTGTCAAATTTAACATCATTTCAAAAATTACTGCACGGTGTGTATTTTGAATGGTTTGAGGATAGACAACAATTTTCAAGTTCCATTTTAACCACCTTTGCTATGTTGTTTTGCTATAAAATGGTTTATGATGAATTGCCAGGTTAATGGCTGAGTGCCCTATGCCTTGGGCCTATGGAGAGCAGGTCTTAACCCCATGCAGGTAATTGGGATGAACTTTTCTTATGCACTGGAGATGGTCACCAGATGATTGTAAAGACGTAGGAAGCTGTTTCTCTACATGGTATTGCTTCTGTCAATATTAGAGTAATTTATGAGTATTTTGCTAATTGCATAATGATTATGCAAAATCATGCAATTGAAGGTAATTCCACAGATGCTATAGAAATATATAAATGCCACTCACTTCAGGCAGTTTGGGAAAGCAAAAATTGCAAGTCAAGAGCTCTTCAAAGTGTCCTTTCGTTGTTCCAGATCATTGCAGGTGGCAATGCAACACCCTGTTAAAAAGATTGCTCTTTAGAAGTTCGTTTCAACTGTACTTGTGTCCTTTATATATATATAGCAGTTGGTTTTCCCTTAACTTCAATACAGCTGGTCATACATCAACCAATGACATTTAAAAAAATAGTTGCCATTAGGAAGATTATAAGATTTGAAATTAACATTACGTTGCTTAAAAAACTCCTCACTTTCTGCCACTTTCAAATGAGTATCAGTGTTGCAAATGTTCACTTCTGTGATCTACAGTAATGCACTTTTCTTCAATTTCACGTTAGGTGAAAACCTTTGTATGACTTGTAACTAACATAACGGTTGAGTACTTTCTTAGCTGAGAGCAGTACTTCACCCGGACAATCTTTTGCTCAGAAATACCTCAAGTGTCAATTTATCCAGTCCCCTATTCATGTTCACTATGGTTAACAGGTTTAAGTAAGTACAGTTATTCCTTTCAAATGCAAATCTGAAAAAAGGACATTTTAAATCTACTTTTGAAAACTGTATTAAATGTATTTTTAAACTTTTCTCTTTCATGGCTTTTTGTTGGTCTTACATATATGCCTTGGCCTGCTCCTGTTGAAATCAAAAGTATGACATGTCTACGCGGTCTTCTTCATTTAGAAAGATATGACGCTTAGAATATTTTGATAATTCATATGTGAGACCTTATTTTTGCATCTTTTGTGGATTTTGAGAAAGTTTTGAAATTCCAAAAATGAATATGTTGGAGTAATTCAATATAATTGGCACAACGTCTTGTGGCAAAAAAATTAAAAAAGAGGCCCACTTAAACCTCTTACATTAGGCGACTCATAGGAGTAGATCGTGGAGTTCACAAATTTCAATTTAATTGGGTGTACAATTTGTGTAACCTAGAATGGGACTACTTTCCTTGACAAAACTCTTGAAAATAACCTTTTTTTTTCATCAGTGAAAAACCGACCGCTCTCCCCAAATTATGTACTTGTTATTATGGGAAAAATAACACTCAGCTGAGCCATTTGTGAAATGGGATGAATTTCTGCAGGATCCCCCATTGTGCAAAATTCAAGGGGCACAACTCTAAAAGGGGTGAAGTTCCAATTGAGAAACTCTCATTCACTCATAACAATACATGGGCTATCTGGAAATTCATTTCTGAAGAATATTACCAAAATTGTCCCTGGCATTTCTCCACCAATAACTGGTTGTCAGTGGTGGGTCTCCCTCAACAAAGTGTTTATTCCCCTTTCAATAATTTCATCACATTATGACATATTAAGGAAACTGTCAACTTGAACATCATAACAAATTTAAGTCGTTATGATGTCATATCGTTATTGCTTTGAAAATTTGGATAGCAGTCGATCCACATATTGTATCCCTCTACCAGGGATCACAGTTCTCACTTATCAAAGAATTTCCTTGATTGAACAAAGGATATATTGCCACATTCAGTTTTAGTCTAATTCAAGATCATGATAATTTCCAGGAATAATTTTGGAATAGGTGTAAGCCATGTTCAGAAATAGACATGGGGTGTGAAAATTGTCCATGATATCACCTACACACACAATTCTGATCTCTCTGCAGGTGTGAAGCTACCAGAACAACAAACTGGGCTAAGATTTCCAATGCAATGTAATCACTGGGTTAATTAGTCAGAGATCCAGGTCATTTGTCCTGGGAAGATCATTCAAGAAGTGATTTGATACAATTTGAAAGAAATGAGTGTCTTTGATCTTAATTGTAGCCATTGTCCTGGGATCTCCTTGTACCATTGTCTGTATTTTGTTATTGTGATGAATTACTTAGCTCACAAAAGTGAGGAATCCCTGTACATTGACGAGGTTTCTATTAATAGAATGACATCACTACACGTCACAGCAAATAGCATCGTCCATAGCAACGACATCAAAGGGATTTTGATACGTCATCAAAGACTTAGTAACGTGTTGTTGAACGTCACAGTAAATAGCAACGTCATGAAGGTCATTGTAGGCAGGTGGACATCTTGTAGGTGCAAATGGCAGTAATAGAATCCCCCACCTGCCCATTGTGCTTGGGTGATGGTGTTGTGCCTTATTCTTCAAACAACCACTTTTCTGCTGCTAAATGACCAACTGGAATTGGCAAAAGGTCGCCATAAAACACAGGTGTTCTGGTATTGTCAGAATTCACAAGTGAAAAATCACTTATTTTCAACTTTGCTTTTTTTTTGCTTTGGTTGAAATTTACATATTTGATAGTATTACTTCTAAGCAATGCCATATTTGTATTGCTTGCTACATCTCTTGAGAGGGAAACTTTTTCCAGGCCTATTGCATTGCACATTATTTGAAAATCTTACATTCAAATTTCAATATATGAGGTGTAAATACATGCAAGGTTATGAATGATCCTGACTTGCTGAATGAAGTAATATAACAATACTGGTTTGGTCACTGAGACTGGGGAATGTTCTTCGAATCGAAGTCTCAAACTTGCAATTACAGCATGAAATGATGCTTGTTGAATGTCATACAAATTTATGTAAAACTTAATAGATGGTTCTGGGTACTTTATTGCCACTTCATAAAGCCATGAATGTATCAAATGCAGTATAAGGCATTGTATTCCATACCAAGGAGAAGTCTGAGGAGGTTAAAGCCTCAATGCTGCATAAATGGCAACTATTTTGGTACAGATCCCATATTGTTACAAGAACCATTTGAATAAATGACATTAACGGTCTTAGATCCCATATAATAATAACCTAAGGCATTTTATTCGAGGCTTTACCCTAGAATAACACCCAGTCAGCTACTTACCCAGCACCCCCGGGCCAAGGGAATTATTGTAAGAGACCATTGAACTTACGTAAACACTAACACGACACTTTCTGTCCAAAGTTGGACTTGAGGTTTAATGACGGCTGGCTCAGAATGCAACACCTACTGAAAAGGCGAAAGACAAACATCAAACTGTGAATTTGGATACACACTAGATATCAGTCTTTCGACTGTATGATACCTATACCGGAGAGCGTATCAGATTCGGTGGTGGACAAAATTTCACAAAATGAGAATAGCATATCTTCCCTGGAACTCCTGGCTTATAAGTCTTTCCATAGGCCTATCTATCTTTGCTATCTATGTCCATCATCTTGTATTATATTTTCCCTTGTGATTATTAAGCCTTTCCTTGTTTTTGTCGTCAAAACTGTCTTCAAGTCTCCATGTGGGTTTCACCATTTCTCCCCCTGACCTTCCTTTCCAGTCAGTTGTCTTATCTTATCACAGCCACTTCTGCTTCGCTGACCTGTAACCAAAAAGCCATTACAATGCTAAGCTGGATGTCTTAATTGTCTCAAATTGGAAGAGAGACAATTTGAAAACAGGAAAATCTCAAGAAACAACAGACTTCTCATGACGTAAATTGAAGGGGGCTTAGTTTGCAATTGTGTATATACTCTGGATGATGACACCACATTTAATTCATAGCTGTCACTCTGACTGTATTCAAGTTCTTTCAAGATGCCACCTCAAGTGGAAAATCAGTTCACTTCAGTTGCAAATTAAGTCACACTTTGAATAAAATGTCACAACTTATATTAGTAAATTTTAATAGAATTTTCTGCTGTTGGAGTTCTTTTCAATTTTGATAATAACTCCAAATCACCATTACGTATAGGTCTATCTAATGGGCACAACAAGGTATGGAGGTATACAGGTGGTTTTTTGTAGCAATGGGTTGGGCTGGTCCATCTTTTCTGAGAAAAAGGTTGATTATATATAACACTTGAAAATAGTGGGAATAAAAACAGGATTTTAAAAATGTATTATCATTTGAATATTCAAAGATTCAGTAAGTGGACAAGGTATGAGACAGAAGGTTTTCTCATAGAGTACCTCATAAGGAATGTATGTATTTGGTTTTCTGAAGAAATGCACTCGTGTTAAAATCTTGGAAAGGGTTCAAGTTTGAGTCCATTAGAATAAAGTAAGTGAAGGTTTGTGGAATATGTCTGTTGTGTACAGCTAATTGTTTCCATTGCATGTCCTGCAGCAATTATTCCAGGGAAATTATTTCTTTTGCTTGTGCTCAGACCTTTGTATATTTTCTGTTAGCATATTAGCCCATGTCCACAAGACATAAATATTTGTCCACAACTATCTGGCCTCAGGTTAGATTTCACAATATTTCTAGATTTATATCTGTTTTTCACACAAATAAAACATAATTCAATGGGTCCATGCTACATTTATTTTTTCGCACGTAAGTTTAACATGCATGATCATCTGGAGACAGGTAACCATGGGGTTTTTTTTTGTGTTGCCTATCATAATGGTGAGGCGTTTCCAAGATCCTGTTTGTCCTCAGTCAAGAATTGAGAATGTATTTGACAAAATTAGATAAAACTAGCTTGTTTTTGAAAAGTAAAAATAATTAACATCGTATTGCACATAGTGAAATGAAATTCCAAAAGTTTGGTGATATCTGGTCGGCCTACACCAAGCCAATCAGATTTTTAATGCGAAACAATTTTAGCACCATATCAAGAACGGAGGGTGTTCAAAGTGACCGACGTGTGGTTGACAAAAATGCATGGTTGGTTTTGGTTGGTTCAAGTCTGATGATTGTAAACCAATTCTTTGGATAGGAGCCGCCAAAGTGGCCATTATGCATAGAGCCTGTAAAATCAGCTTGTTCGATGCCCCATCACGGAGGGTACTGGGCTAACTACTGACATTTACATCACCGACAAGAAGGGAAGCATCTAAAATTCCCTCCATGACAAAAGGCTCTGAGTGGGGCGCAGGTTGGACCCTTGTAGATTACCTTGTTCACTCGGAATTAACCCTGTTAGTGTTTGTTTGGACAACAAGGGCATATGACTTGGGCTGTGAAAAGTCAACAACTAAATCTACACCAATCTAAAACCAATTATAGACCAACAGGTCTAACACAACAACAAGTACCGTATTTCCTCGATTACAAGCCCGGGCGTTTATTGTTTTACAGGGCCTAATTGCCCCGGCGTTAATATGAGACAGGCGTCTATTTGAGACCGGCGTTTATTGTTTTAAACAAGATAGCAATCAAGTAACATCTGGGTATGCAAGGGTAGGCAGTGATACGCACGCAAGTAAACCTTGCGTGGAAACACCTGGGCAGCATGCAAGGCAGTCAATTAGGGTAGTCTATAGTAGCTGACCCGGCGTGTAATTGAGCCAGGCTTCTATTATTTTCCCGTGGGCCCCTTCCCCGGCCTCTAAACGAGACAGGCTTCTATTTGAGACCAGGCTTCTATTCGAGGAAATACGGTAGCAGCCCAGGCTCATTAGGATGCAGCGAATTACAACACACAGGTTATTTAGCAGGTAGCTTTTTGTTGGTAATGGAGGAAAGATCAAGGTCAACTTAGATGCACATAGCTAACCTTGGCAATGTAATAGCCCAGGCTCCCCCTTTTACCTGAAGCGGTTCCTGAAGATAGATCTATAGGTATAGGCAGGTAGGTAGGTGGAGGAAGATAGATGCCTGATACATTATTTTCAGGCATACACAAGTTTGTTAAATCGGCTGACATTCGGTTTGCTGATTGAGCTGCTAATTGTTGATAGTTGTTGCCTGGCAACCATTGTTATTGTTTTGGTTTCTTGTGTTTGAAAAAGAAGTCTCGTGAAGTGATCTGAAGAAAGCAAGAGAGGCAGACACCAAGATGTCCAGAGGTTGGTAAACAAGGAATTGTAACTTTAGCAATGGGTGGCAAAACTTCATGGGGATCACAGAACCCTGGTCTCTCGAATTCCCCTCCAGAAACAGTTGCAAAAACAACCATGCCAAAACATCCCCTGTCATCCAAGTGGAGATTTGAGGAAGAAAAATGTTTTATCAACATTGATGACTGACACAGCTGCTTCTGTTTTGCCAGAGCCAATTAGGTGGAAAAAAGTCAGAGGAAAGTTATGAGAAATATTTTTAAGGTGATGATAGAATTCTAAGGTTATGGTGGGTATTCCGATTTGAATGATGGTGATTTATCATAAATCCAAAATGATTCGAAAACCATTTCAAAGGTAAATGCCGGAGCAAACAATCAGTGATCACTCTAAAAAATGTCGGGACAAAATCCATTTTGGTTTTTTGCATTGAAATTTGGTTTTTCAAAAAACCATTTTGAATCTAAAAAACCAATTTTGTCTGAAAATTTTTAGAGTGATGAACCTCTTCTAAACCCTAAAACCAAAGAAAGCGCATGCGCACATTGGCGAACCTACAGCTGTCTAAAATCTGCTTCCATTCAGTTTTGGCTAGTTGGAGATGGAAGTCACAAACACAGATGGACAAACCACAGAAGAAGGATTGGGATACTCACTCATTTGTGGACATTGTGCCTTGTATTGACTTTTTTTCTTCCCAAAGAAACCCCTGATCTTCCTTCTGTTCAGCATGTTTAACACAGTTTAAAACTCTTTGAAGCAGCATGAAGGTTGCGAGGCTGCGAGCAGGATGAAATTGATAACCTGAACTTTTTTTTTCTCCACTTCCTAACTTGTGTTGAATGTGTTCCTTGTTATTTCCAAACTTGTGAATGAGTTTTAATTCACTGACCTGTTAACTTTGAAATGGAACCCATGTGTAATCCTGTAACATGGCATGGTTAGTTAGCTGTGGATGTCATTTGTTACACCATCTGCTTGGGATTAGCCTGGTTGGCTCAAGCCGAAATTGCCAGGTGCCACTTTGACTATGAGCTTCATTAAGGACTGTTTATCCCAACAATATACAAACTGGTCAGGGTAAATAGTCAACATGCCTCAAAGGGGCTGTGTTTTGATATGGAAATGACCACTGGCATGGTTTGGATGAGGTTACCTTTGGGTCTTGTGATGAGTGATACTTCTGTGATATAGGCTAGTTATGGCGATTTGCTGATACTCACATTGTTAGGCCTGTACCCCGCATGGTTAGTTCTGTACTTTGGGGTCTTTGGCAGGTATGTCAGGCCTAAACATAGTTTGTCAACTTTAATTTTCAGCATGATGGAGAAATAAACTTGTCATACGCAGTTACACACATGGCTTAAGGAGTCATAAGACAATTAATGGCCTTCCCAATCTCCTCAAAGAAATGTATACATGTATTTTCTTCACATTTTGACTCAGGCCTAATTGCACTCTCAAAATAGATCCTTAATTCATATCAAAGGTTGATGACTAGTCATCAACCTTTGTTGACATATATATATATATCTAAACAATTTGAGTGAAAAAATATCACTATTAACAGGTTGGCATTTATTCGGTTGCAGGCTTCAGAGTTCTATATTACAGTAAACGAAACTCAAGTGCTTACAGAAAAGCACTGGAATGTTCCTTGTGAGGTCACATCCCTATTCTACAATGTTATTCTGTGTGACACATAAGAGGTTAATTCGGTAATATCTGGAGATGTCATTGAAAACAACATTTTGCCGATGTAATTATCGGCAAATACTTTTCCGATACACCGCAATATCGAAATCTTTTCACAGACCTTGAGAAACAGTGAAATCTAAACAAATAATTTGCGTCAGTCTCCCACCGGCCATTTTGAAATACAGTCTCCTCAAACGTGATTTCAAGCGAGGACAGAAAATGGAGCACTTGGCTGATTTTAATGTAAACAATGTGAATTTTAGTGCATTTCTTGCAAATTTTACCAATAAATACCCCAAATGGTGTGTAAATAATATATTCGATACTTGCTGCTTTTTATCGATATGTTATCGATGCAGACAGTTTTTCCAATGCATCGATTATGGCCGTATCAATGACAGTTGTTAATATAAACGCTATAGGCCTACTTGCTATGGTACCGGGAGAAGTCATTTCAAGTGTCACACCACTCATCAGTGAAGTCACGAGTTGCCTTATGACAATTTGTAACTTTATTTCAATGCATTCGATAGGGCTTGTTTATATGAGGTCATTGATTTCTACTAGCAGCTGCATGTAAACTCGTACTCGTCATTCGTCTACTGTAATTTTGTGTCCCCTGCCTCTGAAATGCAACAAATGTTCACTTCATATGCCTATAGCCACGAATCACCCGATCTTCAAACTCGGTAATTAAGGCTTTAATCAGTTTAATGAGTTAATCTATCAATCATAAGCCAACATAATAGTTTGTTTAAAATGAAGCACTGTTTTGAGGAAAGCTTGCAGATTCAGCCTACTGCTAATACATGTATTTATGATTCTGTCATCTCATTACAGATTCCATTGACACACTCGAAATAACCCAGAAGCAACCAGACGCTCTCATGACATGCCATGACGTCACCAGTTGCATCATGGCGTCATTAAGAACGTCAGATATTCCAAGTCACGTGCCTGGCGTTCCAAGAATTTAAACAAAGTTTGCAGAGAGGACAGCTGGATGCCAGAGAGATGCTAATTGGCTCCATTGGTGGAAGTAGGTGGTAACACCTGTTGGTCTTGAGAAGACTTGTTCTTGTAAGTCTATTGAAGTGAATACAAGTTATTGAACTGATCTTGAGTCACTTCATCGGCGGATATCGTGGAAATTATTTTTTATGGTAAAAAAAAATTCTGCTACTGCAACTTGGGTTCTGTTGCCAGTCGTGGCATTACTGGCTTTACAGTTGGCCTTACACTTGTGAGAGAAAGTGGTGTGTAAAAATCCTTGATAGTTTATTAGGAGTTTATTGAAGTGCCAACAGGCAGCCAAACAAAGCAGCAAAAACATCCTCTCCCTGTTTATACAGTGCGGACTAAATCTGTCTGTCTGTCAGAACAGGTCTGACTGTCTATCTACTAAGCAGTCCATCCTGAGCAAATGATTGCAAGAGGGAGGGGGTATTTCTTTTATAATTGGCATCACATTGGAGTTTGTTGTTGGAATGTCTAAAATTTCAGGGTCACCAAGATATGGGATAAATACAAAGTAGGGAAATAGTGAATAAACTGCACAGATCAGCAGGGGATGGTATCTGTGGCAAAGTAGGGTTCACCTTTGGGTTGGGATTAGGGTACTGGGGTGGTTTAGATTAGCAGAAACGCTAGATTAGGGTTCCATGATGTTGCCATGGAAACTGCAGGACAAACATGACTGCATGACACCTGCCAGTGGTTGCCAAGGTAACAGATTCAGGTCTTCTCCAAACACCACTATATACTCACCTTCCAACAATACAATAAATACCTGTGTAGTGACATAGGCCTAGTGAAGGGAGTCAAATGGATCAGTACTGCAGCAAATTGGAAGAAAATGGTTGTAAACTTTTTTTTTTTCACCCACTCCCTAACAAAAAGCAGCTATTCGTTCTGTTTATAAACTGTTACACTAGTTGATTGATAAACATAGTAGGCTTGTTGCAGCGATTGTTAAACAATCCTTTTGTTTGTCAGAGAAACCTTTTCAGAAGGGTCTGTTGAATGACACCGTTCACCAATTTCCCTATTGACTAATTAAATCGAAATGGGGATATTTCGAGACTGCCTTCACGAAACTCCAGCAAATAAAGCTGAATAATTGATTAAAGTGGAAATTAATTACTGGCTCATGGGAAACCTATGATTAAGCAAATAACCTTCTGAAGTTCTGATGGATGAAAAGATGGACGAGTAGGATTTTTTGGCATTATAAAAATGTATACTGGGTACTGTACCAAAACTTGTACTGTGCTGGACTTCAGCACTGATTTTTGAACAACCCTGTATAGTATCCTGATGGAAACCCATTTTTAAAGTGGAGAAATGAGGCCTCCTTTCCAATATTCACCTGCGTCCACTACATGTATTTCCCTTCCTTGGAATTTCTCTGCATTCTTCCCTTCCTTGGAATTAAGAGGGTTATTTTAACAACCACTTTAATTAAAAGGACTTCTAGGTATTCTATTAATCAGCAATTATCTGAGAAAGATCCAAGGGATCCAGACACTGGCTGCTGGAATGATCTCTGGGGAATTCTCAGAATGTTGCTGATATCAAGGCAGTGGTCAAGGGCTGGTCAGGGGCTGGCCAGTAACTATGAAGTGGGTTATGGGCAACCTGCTTTATGTCGGTTTAGTTGATAGCTGCAGTAATTTGTAATACGCAGCTAGGCTTACTCAAGAAAATTTGCCCGAAATTGCTTATTGACTGAACATTTTGAACTCTTAATTGCCAACATACATAATTAAGCCTATGTAGTAGTTGATTTGTATCATTATCAGGGGCAGAAATGTTTTACTTTGGGATACATAGATGTCAAGTAAAGATAAAAGCAAAGTGGTCCGAAATCAATTATACTCAAACCCGATTAAATTGGCAATCTCCATTGTACATGGTCGTTCTTGTTGGTGACATGTTTTGCTTTTCAAAGACTCAAAGCAGCATTACAGATGTCTTCTTGACCCTGGAACACGACACCAGTTGAGCTGACAGCCCGTGGACAGCAAGATGTTTGGCGACTGTTGAGGCTGTCAAGGCCTTTTGGGAGTCAAGAAGTTGTGTTGACCAGCGAAGTATCATCCTCCAACTGAGCTGGGAAGAAAGGGGAGGTGGCAGACAGAGGGCTCCTGGAAGTCAACAAATGCAGGTTGAATGGGAAAGGGAGTGTATGTGGGATCCATGGATGGAGACTTTGGAGAGAATAGGATATGAACTTGGGAAACGAAAAATACTGCGCAGGACTGTCCGTAGACGAAGTCAACATGATGACCATATCTATGCAAAAGTACACCTTTATATATTCTCCACTCGGATAGTGTCAGCCAATCACAAGCGAGTATTCTTGTCCACTATTACCACTGTATTAGGCAGAGAAATGTTATATTGGGCAGTGAAAAGTTATATTGGGCAGTGAAAAGTTATATTAGGTTGCGGCGCGAAATAACTCTATAACTTTCCGCTTGGCGTCGCATGGTTTCGCTTCGGGTGAAATCGCCAATGCGAATCGAGTTACGTCGGCACACTTCGGCTGCGTAAATACTGCATAAAATAACTGTTCTAACAGCAAATTCATGCATAGAATAGTTTAAAACAGTGTAATTTACATTCCATGCAAGTATTTGTGCTGAAAATTGGAAAAAATATTCATAATTTTGTCGCCGGAAAAACACGAAGTCACTTCGGTGACGACAACAACAAGAAGCGAAGGGAGGTGATCGTGCGCCATGGCAGACGAACGGTTCCCGGACTTTACGGAACAAGATCTAATAACTTTATTGAACAACAAGGACTCGAAAAACACGTTTAAATCCAACAGGCTGGCTGTTTCTATCTTTGAGTCGTTCTTATCGTCCAAACACGACCTCAAAAATCTTGTACCCCAATGGACGGAACTCCCCCCGCTTGAACTGGCAGGTTTGTAAAATGGTTATTTTATTTCTTCACTGCAATTTTGGGATGTTTCGATCCCGTTTGCTTAACCTACAGTCCTTGTACAGACAAAATTCTAACATTCACATCAATGGTATCAGTTTTGGAATAATAATGGTACATTTTCAGGTAAATTTCATCACTTTTTTTTTACTCCCATTGAAATAACATTGCTGTCACTTTTGATTACGTTAGCGAAGGAATTAGTTTAATTTTGTGTCTCACTGAGAGTACACGAAATAAAATTTAGTTGTTCATTCTCTAACTCTAATTTTACTCTTAACTCTCATTTTAGGAATCTTGAGAAAATTTTATGCTGAGGCCAGGACAAAGAATGGAGAGTACTACAAAAAATCAACAATGTTGGCACTGAGAAACGGATTGAACCGGCATTGCAATCAAATGAGACGTGAGAGAGGACTGGCCACATTTGACTTGACCAAAGATGCGTGCTTTTCAGAATCTAACAACATGCTCAAAGCAATGAAAAAAGTGTTAAAGGCTAACAACAAAGCACAAGTGGAACATCATGAACCGATATCGCCTGGAGATCTACAAAAGCTACGAAAATACTTTATCGATGGCAGGTGCAGTCCGAAAGTTCTACAACAGCAGATTTTTGTTTATTTGATGATTCATTTTGGCAGACGGGGTCGCGAGAACCTGAGGACTCTCAAAATATCCGACTTCGCCATCACCACAAACGATGAGGGGTTACTATATGTATACCAAACGACAGACGAGAGGACGAAGAATCACCAGGATGACAGCCTTCGAAAACATGTTAAGATGTTCCAGGTGAAAGGTAAGGATTCAAAGTGGAAATTTACATGTATCTTATAGTATTAATGTCGATTCAGAATAACAAATATGCTAAAAAAGTTATATATTCAATTAACATTTATAAGTACAAAGTTACTACAGAGGTCTAGTTGTTTACATGCATAAATAAATTGAACTAGTGACTATTAAATATCATTTGCATACTGGTTGACAGTATTAAATTTACAAAAGCTATGGTCTCTTTTCAGATGACGACGAATGCTGTCCCGTCAGAACCCTGATGCGGTACAAAAGAAAGCTGAATCCTGATTGTGTCTTTCTGTTTCAGCGTCCAAAGCAGAAGGTATTATTATACAAAACAAATTTTGGACATTTTAACATCATTTTACTTAACAGTGCAGGGCAAAGCATTTAATTTTTCTAAATTGTTGTATTACTTGTTTTTCCAGTTTAAGGAGCAAGACAAAGTATGGTACGACAGGATTCCAGTTGGCGAGAAGACGATCGGAACAATGATGTCTACAATTAGCCTCGATGCGCAACTCTCCCGTCGCTACACAAACCATTGCCTGAGGGCCACCACAGTTACCTTGCTGGATGAAGCTGGGCAAGAAGGGAGACACATTGTCCAGATTACACAGCATGCGTCCGAAGCAAGTCTGCAGTCTTACAGTAAAGTGTCTGCAAATAGGATGCAAAGTATGAGCGGTATACTCAGTGAGGCGTTGCGTTGCAATCCGCAGAACCCTGTGAAAACTCCTGCAACATGTACTGTCACCCGACCTGCTTCACCGCCCCCTCTTGTTCCTTCTATCGCACCCCCAGTTGCCCCTACTTTTGCTCCCCCAGTTGAAAATCTACCAGAATATTATCATGTTCCAGCCCCAAGGAATTCGCCTCCATAGCCAAAACCGTTGTTGTCTCTTTCTCCAGATTTGCGACTCCTGGATGATGAACTGGACAGATATTTACAAAATGTCAACCAAAATGTCGTGTCACACACACAAAATGTCCAAAATCGCTCTGTTCTGCAACCAGTTTTTCACAATTGTTCTGTGAATATAAATTACAATTTCAAGTAAGCCTAATGGCACTGTGATAATTCATTACAATCTGCAATTACACAAATCATATTACACTTTTAAAATTCATGTTTCATTTGAAACTATACTTGGATTTATTTATTTGTTGTTACTTGTATCCATTATTTAATATTCAATATTTGAATGTAATATACTCAAAGTGTTTCTTCTTTGAGAATTAAGAACTTTTTCTCTGCGACTACACATATCGGATATTTTTTAATGAACACTATATTTACTATGAAATATTGTAATTTGGAATATTTCAATCTACAATTCGATAATCATAACTGATATATTTATGAAGTCATACTTTAAGAATTGTTAAATAAACAATTATATACTTGTATTTATCAATAATTATTTATCACCAATAACTGTTATATCTATGAAATCATACTTCAAGTATTGTTAAATTTTGAATTGTATTTGTATTTATCAATAATTATTTATTACCATTATATTTATTTATCAAGATTTTTTAATATTACAATGTAAAGTGTGGCACAAAATTATTCTTTTTTAGAGAATTTACATGTTTGTGGGACTATGCATTCAAACATTTGCAATGGACACTCAATTTAATATCAAATAATAATTTTAAATTTTACAATATATACAATTTATTTATTATCACAATTGTTATATTTATGGAATCAGACCTTCCAATTGGTGAAGCATTACAAATTTAACTTGTATTTCTTGATTTCTGTTAAAGTCAACATTTTATGGGAAATAAAATTGTTAGATGTTAAAAAAAAGACTTTTAGTTATTCAAAATGGAGAATATAATAGATATCTGATGGTATTTATTCAAAATGGAGAATATAATAGATATCTGATGGTAAGTCGTCCAATATAGAGTATAATTGGACTCAGAAAAGCTATATTGGACTCGGCGCAAGCGCCTCGTCCAATATAGCTTTTCTTCGTCCAATTATACTCTATATTGGACTCCTCACCATCAAATATTTATATAATATATAGACTTCTTTGATACATTAAATGGCTTCATAGTTGCCAGATAAGTGGCAAAATTTTTCTGTTTTAACATGGTTTTTGGAGAATTATAATCTCTTAATTACTTCACATTTTGTTGTTTAAAGGGCAATACAATGAATTAGACGTTTCAAGAGTCAAAATACACCCCTTGTAAAGAAATTATAGACTAAGAGGAAGATATAGAAGTACCCAAATGATTTTTTTTAATAAAAGTGAACTTATAGATACACAATTAAACAAGCGTTTTCTTTATAATATCTTATTTTTAAAAAGAGAAGAAGATTCACCGAAGGCAGACACTGCATGTGCATGAGGAAGATTGTGCCATTGCAGGAACTTGAGGCATGGAGATAGTGGAGAAGGAGATACATTTGTGAGTTTTGTGCAGAGGCACATTATGTGGAGGAAGAGTATTGAAAGGAAGATAATGGCCATATATGGAACTGATCAGAGTTAAAAGAAACGTTTGCAATGTATGAGTTTCAGAAAAATTTGGAATGTACTACATGTCATATCATGAGCGGTATAAATAGTCAATAGTCTATTCCCAGCTTGAAGTTAGATGTTATCGAAGATTACAAAAGAATGAACCAAACATACCAAACTTCTCAAATTTGGTGTTGGTTTAGCAACTAAACTTGAAAACAAGGGGAGGTCCAAGTATGTATACAGGGAGGGGTGGTGGTGGAATCTATGTCTGATCCGATTGGTCAAAGTTTGTCTTGTAAGGGAGACTGGCTATCAGAGCTTGGCAAACACCAACTTTGGTATGGGGCAGCCTGGGCTGGAGGTATCTGCCTTCTCTTTTTCCTAAACAAACTACGAACAAACCAGCTTGTCATCATTTTGAATCTACATACGGGCACTCGGGGCACTCGTGGACTGGCGCTTTGATTAGAAGAGTATGGCGCTAATTGTTCTGGTGTCAGGGGACCAGTTGTGATTTGAATATTGATATGGGGCTATTGTTTGACAACCTTGACCCTTGAACTTTCAAGGTCAAACACGTCAAGCCAAGGTCATTGGGTGTCATGTGGTTTGCTCAGATAAATGACTAGACTACAGATGAGGTTAAAAAAATTGAAGATTTAGTGAAATGAACTTCACAAAAATTACAGATGCTTTTGCTTCTAATATCATACAATGTCTGATGACTGACCTACAGCTCATGTCCATTAAGATTGCTTATTACCTTCATGTACAGACACATATTAAGACCTGTAAACTACAAGCAAATTTTGTATTTTACTTTCAGCTTCACCGTAGGCCTGTCCAATTACTCTTCATATTTGGAAATTTGTGAGGGGGAGGGGTTGCAAAGTATATGATATTAACTTTTTTTAACGTCAGATCCTTACACTTCCCTACTCCAGGGTTGTTAAATCATTTCGCATAAATCATTCCGTCTTTTTTTTCGCAACCCTTTCATCGTTGATATTAAATTCTGCTGACATTTTATTGCTTCTCATCATGGAACTACTTTTTGCAGCATTTCCTTTGATAATGCACAGGCATACGTAAGATATCAGGTGTGATGAGGTTCCTGTGTGGTCTGCCCACAAAACCCACCATATCATATCTGACACATTTCAACATTTTCTAGACATGGAAATCATTTTCAAATCATCTCCCAATTCCAGCCTCTGTCGTCAGCCAGTCCCTCAGTTGTATGGCTGTCTGTCCAAAATATCTCAAGCTGTCTGAGTCAATCATTTCAGCAATAAATAAGAAAAAACTTTAAAAAAAAAAGAGACCGAATTCTTCATTTATATGAGAAGCTGACTCATAGATTATACAAATCCTATAGCTGAAGTCTGGATCTGAAAATATGGCTTACACCTGAAGTTAATACAATTAATGCCTTTCAACTTCTAGATATTAGGCCTAACTTGCTGCCCAGTAGGCTACAATGTTTACATGTCCTTCACTGGTAATATTTTTTCCATTACATGTTTTCCATCTTTCACGTTTGGTGAACCTTGGAAGACACAGGGATGAACTAAATAGGCCTACACCTTGACCTGGAAAAGTTTCTTACCACACTGGACTCTTCATGTGAGTGCAGACTGAAATTCGTCTGCTTGTGTGGCAGTACCCCTGATCCGGGCATTCGATGACCTATGACGTCCACAATAAAGCCTACCCTTTTAAGCTGGTGCATGTATTGTTGTAGGCTACGTAACATGACTTGACGACTTTGCATTAAAAAAAACACTAATTTTCTCAAAACACATAGGGCCTACATACATGTAGCTATGTAGAATGCAGATCTTCTTCTGATCTCATGATATTGTGGCATGTGGTACATCCATATGTTTTATATTCTCCTAAGCACTTTTAGATAAGAACGATAAAGTAAATACATTTTTGCAGTGTGCTACAAATTTGCTCATATTTTGATAACAGACTTACACAGCTTTTTCTAACTTTCAGATGGATTTATGTCTTCACCCTCGGGCTAAACTCTTTCCAGCATGGGGTGGAAAATGTGACAAGTGCATTTTATATTTTGAGGACCCATGCAATACATAAATCAACTTAGCTGAACTTAATAAATTTATAACCAATGAAAAAACTTGCTCCAAGTGCTGCCATGTATCTTATAAAACTATCTATCCATCTGCATTAAATTTTGATTGTAGGCTAGTTAGATATAACTAAGCTTTGAAATGGTACCCGCGGCCGCGATAAAGAGGAATGCTCGTTTTTCACTCTCTCTAAAAGTTGGGGAGAAAAAGCCACATAGTGCACAGTTGATGTCTCGTGACATATGGTGTAATTCGAACAGAATTTTTCAATCAGGGCAGTTATGGGGGGTTGCACTGAGTTGCGTAGCATTTGATAAGAGGTCAGAAGTGAGGGAATGCCCGGATGTTGATGTTAAATGCAGACGATAGTTTGTCTGCTGTGGGGATGCACTTGGACATCAAGAGATAAATAATCCGAGTTTATCACACTCCCTGTGAAGAAGATATTCGCCTAATCTTTGTACTTCTTCCTCAATATTCACTGAAAACCTCTGAATTCTTTCGGTTGCTCTGTGTTGGGGGTTGAGTCTGTCTCAGTGGGGCTCCTACTAACAGCCAGCCATCGTTCGAGCCAATTTTCTCTCCCAGCAGGAAATCCCCCCCCATGCCAGATTAGTGGCGACCCTTGGAATTCCTCGAATTTGACGTCACAAAGGGCTTCCCCTCAATGCCCTGTATCAAACAGGACTTTCTTCGACCACTGGAGTACGGTACACGTTCTTCTTCCATGCAGTCCTCACAACTTGGCACTATGTTCTGTGTGTCATTCCACAGGTTCTCTCCATGTTTTTTGCATTTAATTATTCTCAACATGTTTTCCATGCTTCACATGTGCTTTTTATTAACTGCCACTCAGTTTTCTCCTAAATTCTGACACATTCCATTTGAACTTTATCTTCGTCTGTCAGCATGTATCATCTTCTCCTCGCCATGATTCTATGTGAAGTCTTATTTACTGAAAAAAACTGGGTTTGCAAAAATATAGGAAAGACAATTATAGTTTGGGGCATAAAGTATTTGATACAAAGGTAAAGTGAAGTATGTGACTTACTGTACTCTGCTTTTGTGGCAGACATTAATTTGATAATCCAATGGCAGCTAATGCTATGATCTGATTGCAGTGATAATGTATCAGTAACAGAATATCTCAGATAGGAAATGGAACAAGCAAGCAATCAGATATATGTATGTACAGTGATTGGTACATTTAATTATAAGGGAAATCAATACCTTCGTTTGTGGGACTATTCAGTTTCAAAGAGAGCTATATCTCTGTGACAAATTGATTGAATTATTAATGAAGGCTTGTGCTGTTTTGGGTTCAGCTATGCACATTTTTCTTTTGCTTTCATTGAGGCAGACTTAATGAGTAAGGTACAAAAATATTCATTAGAGATCACTGAGCTTCAAGGGGCAAGTTTCGAAAGCTCCACAGGAACACCTGTCTTCTCAGCTTGGGCCAGATCAGAGGCCAACTATCCTTTCTCAGGTAACTTTAAAGAACCACAAGGCGCAACCCCTAACAGCTATCTAATGGATTTTGTAAAGTGATTCCCCTATCTATTGCCCAGTAAGGCACCCTATGGATTCATTCTGATTCATTCTACTCATTTCTGGCTAGGTGTTCTGTCTGGGTCATATGGTGAATTCGAACACCTCTCAGAAAAGAGCTGAAGAGCTGAAGAGCTGGTGGGTACAAGGCACTGGTCAAGAAACAACTTACCAAACAACTAGAGTGAGAAACGCCATAGAGGCCTACCAGACGATGGAAGGATAAAGTAAAGTAATATCATATCCTGCCCCATCATATCCTATCCAGCCATATCCTATCCTATTCTATTATCCTATCCTATCCTATCCTATCCTATCCTATAACATGATTGTTTTTAACTAATGTCTGACTCTCCATAATTCCCCAATTCTCTATTTTCTTGTAATTATCTCAGTGTCATCTTTTAATCAGAGCTATTCATAGACATCCCTCTCAGATGACCTTAGACATCAGAAATACCTGGGAATACATTGAAGTCCAAATCCATTTTCTTGGCTCTTTGTTGCTTTACAATATTTAGGTCTTTTATTGGTTCACAGCATGAGGTATTCCTTTCTTTGTATTCCTGGGATGTCTTTCAAAACTCCCCTTCAAGGAAATGACAGGCTTTGGCTGGCACCTGTCAGTTAAACAGCCGAAATGACTGGCCAGTCCCCTAACTCCCTCTGCTGCCAGCCACACGTTGTAATTAACTCCTGTTAGGCACAAACGTGTCCCGTACCTTTCACCCAACATGACACAGCCCTTCACTCTGGCTTCACAGAGGGATGAAATAGTTTTTCTCTGACAACTATAGTTTAGAGAGTTAAGTTTCATTCTTAAAGTTAGTTTTTTCGTGGGAAAATGATTGACAGTTCAGGATCAGTTCAAATGCCATAAATCTCTTATGGAATTTTCATGCAACAAAGCAAATTCTGGATACAAGGAAACCAGTCTTTTCCATTATGTCGTTCATTTAAACTGCACAACTTATGAAAATAATTATTAATTCAGACAGACAATAAAATAATAAAAGTTATCTTATCTTGTAGATAGATCAGGATCAATAAAATAAATTGATCATGGATGATCTGTCTGTTTTCTGCCAACATGTCCAGGTGATTTTTAAAAGGTGGGGGGGGGGGGATTTTTCAGGGAGTGTGAAATACCTCTGGTCCTCCCTGCTGGGCCAAAATGGCCGGTAAACAATTTCCCTTTCTGCCGGGGGCATCCAAAGGGGTGGGTCCAGGGGGACGTGAGACAGGGGTGTGAGGGACACTGGGATTTTCGACTTCAAAGTTTCCGTTTATTTCTGCAAAAAACCTCCGAAGGCATCTGTTTCAGGTCAGGGTTGCAGTTAACACCCTGGGTCTGCCCAAGGGTAGGCCAGTCTAAAGGGGTTATAGCAATAGCATGTCCTATTTTTACATTTTTCTTCTTCAAATAAACAATTTTATATAGTCATAATTTTACAAAAAGCCAAACTCCTTAACAAAATCATATTGGGAGTAACTGTTATGTTATGTGTAAAATTTTGGTCACGGTGGGGCATGGGAAATGTTGAAAGGTACCGGTCTCCTTTTCGGTTAAGTTAGCCTATTTGTTTGACAACTGTCTGGTATATAGGCTATAGATACTTCTTTGAGTTGTAAGATAAATCCTAATCCCATGAATTATCAAAGAGAATCCTTTTCATCTCTTGGCCTCAGCCTCCAATCCGAGTTGCCACTCTAAAAAACATTTCAATTCCTCCTATTTTGCGAGTGATAGCCCCATACCTTTAAACCTTACAGATTTACACGATCGTACACTGGTCACTGGCCTTTCCTATATAATGCCTCTTCGAAGCCTTCCAACATTATTTTTTACAGTCAACTTGAATGAATCATTTATGTGATGTCATTACACATATTTATTGATGTGTTTTCTTACATCGTCTAAACACACATCATCTTGCAAGACATGAAGATTGCTTTTGGACAATTTAACCTGTGGCCATTTCAAATCTGACTTTCCATATAAAAGTTGGCCCATCCATCAAACTCTTGATTGGAGTCACTTGATATAGGGCAGGGCTGGGAGCAAAGTCACCAGAAAAGTGATGATCAAAGTGTTTATATTTGTTAAAATCTTGAATACACTTATTGGCCGCGTCAATTGGAGGTTGGCCCTTAGACCACACACGTATACATTTTCTTTGACAACTCTATAATTATTCCAGTCACAAGTTAACTTCGGGCTATTCTTTAAAACTTCTGCAAGAAAAAAAGAGAGAGGCGTTCACACAAACGGACAGACAACCACACAGAGGCCAGGATAGGCTGCCCAGAGGCCAAGAACTAATTTGTCATTACAGCCAGAATATCCATAAATCAAAGACTGGCAGACCTGTAGGTAATGTGGCTGTGTTGATGGCTTCATCTACAACTGGTATACATACAAGGTCTCTTGTTGCAGTCAGTTTTGGAAAATTCTGTAAGAGTTACCTGAAATTTCAAAAATTTGACATAATTTTGTGGCATATTTCTGGATTCAAGCCTTTTCAAGGCCCTGTTAACTGCACATTGCCTCCAGCCCCTTATCTTCATTTCCAGAATGTGACACGTGTTTTTCTTGATTCAGTAAATTCATAAGCATCTAAGGATCATTCGAAATACTCGGAATGACTTAAATGATTGAACTTTTAACAGAGAAGAAAGTTCTTCAAGAAACACCACCCCCAGCCATTGTCATTTCCCAGCTGCGACAAAAAGGAAGATATTTCTAATTAGTCATTGTTTTGTATGTTTTATCTCAAGGTAATGCGACTTACCTGCCTTAATAGTCACCTTAATTAGTACTTAATCATCGGTAGCTTTATCAGCTAATTAAATAATTCAGGACTACAGCTCTGCACTGAACCTGCATTGTTTAGGGATTTGTTTTAGAAAACACATTTTTGGTCCATGTATTGTACAAGAACTTATTTTTAGCTTTAATTAGTTCATATTGGTCTGTAGAAGTTTAAAACAGCTTTATTAGATCAGGTTACAAGATCTCTTATCAAATCAGTTCCAGGGTCAAGCTTTTGTAGTTCCATTAAGTGGCTGCCATTAGTGTTTTTGTTTTGGGCGTATTCAATTTATTCACCCGAGTGAACGCGAAACAATGGGGAAACATGAAGCAGCTGTCTGAGAGCCCATTGACTTTCAAATGAAGATCACCCAAACATCATGGAGGTGTTAAAATGGTCAGAGAACTATTAATCCTTTTCTAAAATGGAAGATCACAATCGAAAATGACCATCGGGGGTCACTATCTGTCAAAGGGCAGATGCCCCTCTACATGCATATTTACAAAAACTGGTTGTCATCAGCAAAAGTAAGGGGAGCCCTTCAAAAATGATTGATGGATGAAGCCAGGTGCATGGACGTCGTAGATGGACAGATAGACAGGAATGCTGATGGGCAGAGACAGACAGAGATTAATGTTTTTAAACTTCTGATTTATCACAGACAATTTAAAGTCCGGATAACATACGTCCCCTCAAAAAAGAAGTGATAGGCTATATTAAACCCAGAATGCTGAAGTTTCAGACACACACAATTTTTTACAGAAATATATCTAAATATAGGCCTATATACATACATACAGACAGATAGGCAGACAGAATGATCACCTGAAAGTGTGTTTACCCATTTTACACATTTTAATGTTCAGGTAGCCTTTGAATGAATTATCTTGGAGCCAATCTGTGTTGGTGGAAACGTGTCTGAGTGGAAATGCCCAGGTTGGTGGCACCTGTGGCCTTATATTGGACTTTTATAAGAGTCTTTTATTGCCATTGATACCATTGCCATTGATACAAGGACCATGGGTACAGAGGCATTGATAGGACCATTGTGGCATTGAGGCTGTGAATTAGGTTCTCCAGCTTTCTTCCTAAATTGTGGTTATTGCAAGAATGTGAATTTGACTTTCACAAGAGTCGCTGGACATTTGAAAGGCTGAGTGCTATTGCCCATCTAATACAGGCATTACACTGCCAGTCATTGTCATTGTGAAGTTTGAAAATGTTAATTTCCGAATTCGCGCAGTTGCCATTGGTTGGGTTTTTCTGTTGCATTTGTGTCTGGCATGTTTTTGCAGCAAGAAAGTCAACCAAGTTTAGAGCAAAGCCTTTGTGATCAGAAAATGCTACTTTAGCTGGCTACACTTGAGATTGACAGTTGATTTTCTAGCTGACAAAAGCTTCACTATCTATTAAACTCGGGCCGCTTCTTTACACCCAGGGCCTTTTTTCAAATCATTTGATAACGTCACCAGTAATCACATGTAAATATACGTCTCTTTGACAAATTCTGCAACCTTTTTTGTATCGTTTATTCAACTTGGACAACTTTGGCTCAAATTTAAATTTTCACTCTTCCTCAAAAGAAAAATCTGTAGATAGAAACAAGATTAAAGAAAAAGCAAAACAGAATTCATTTTAAAATGTATCAGACAGTTTTGAGTAAGTTAAAAATCTGAATAAAATTAATTTTAAATGGAGGGAAAAAAGCTCTTTTTTGGCTCTGCAGGGTTCAGGATTGAATGAGAATTTGGACATGAAAAACGAAGCATATAATATATCATAAAAGTTATATTAAAAACATGTAATCTTATATGGGGAAAGTTTGACTGTGAGAATGCGTAAAAAAATTGACTATAAATTTACAGATGTTATGGTAATTTTATATAGAGTATAGGTCTGAGGTTGTACATTTTGAACAATTGAATTGAGTTTTCTGCGTTGTCAGATAGATATGTTTATTGATTATAGCCTAAAATATCATTATTGTAAAGATAAAGCCTCTTTGATACTTCATACGCCATGGTTGTGGTCTAGTCACCTCTAATATTTTCATTGGACCTCAGTCTTAAGTGCAAATATTACTATTTTCCAAACTTGTTCAATGCTGTATATATATGCCACAGCAAGAGCAGTGTGGCAAAAGTCCATCCATCTTAATAATTGTCCAGGGCAAGAAAGGAACAGGGTGAAAGTCCCCAGACTGTTAATTAAGCAGCCATCTTCTATTCTTAAAGGCTGACCATTAAATAGAGTGGCCCTCCCTTTCTTGTAAGGCTGCACTTTTGATGTCTGTATATTGCTGGCCATTGCTGTATGGAGTAATTGGGACATGACGAGGACCCAACATAGACCCTCCTTCAAGGTCCCCATACATCATTGCATTGAAAGAGGGACTGCATGAGGCCCCACAGCATTGAAAAGCCACTTGAAATTCCATCTATCTTACAAGTGTCTTTTTATTTGCACATAACATAAATCTCTCCATGAAAAGTGAAGGAGTCACTTTATATCTATGAAAAAATAGAAAAGGCAGCCAAAGCTCATGCACAGCACAAGAGACTTCGGTTTAAATTATCTTAAGTAAAATTTATCTTTCACTTTCAGGAATCTATGTCTGGACCTGATAAAACCCCCGCCAGCAGGTTAATGGTGACATAATGCACACTCCGGGGCTGTAAACTATCCACTTCATTTAAGACGAGGATAAAACTCACTGCCACGAATATAATATTATGGCACTAATATATTTGATATAAAAAAGCAGAGGAATTTATAAACATTTAAACACAGTGCTTTACATGCTTGCTTGTTTCCTTCTCAAACATCAAACTGAACTGAAATCTATGGATGCTGGGTTGGATAAAATGGATCAAAACCGTGCCACATTAATGAGATCAATTTTTAACAATCTTATAATTATAAATTAACTTAATTTTTTATCCTACATTTTATGGCATCATTGATCGGCCTCCTTTGGACAGTGTTACTAAAATATACCCTGATTGTGCTATGTGCATGGGACTGAGGGTTATTAAAATACCAAATTGAGAAATTTCCTGTAATATTTATGGAGACGCCTGACACCAGAAGACAGCGCCTGAAGGTCGAGCTCATTGTCTCTAATGTTGGGTCAAACTGGTGGATGTTTTGGGGCAACCTATGCAAGCTCTTGACAGGTCCAAATGGCAGAGGTCCTCACTGTTTACTGTAGGGCTAAAGACCTACTGTTCCAAGGCATGGCTGCATTGACCAGGTCATTTGACCTTCCCTCTGTCTCCAAGGTCATTCTGTGACCCTCGACCTCCAAGGTCACCTAAGTGGCAAAACATAATTGGGATGATTTCTTTACACAGGATGTCTTGAAATAATTAAACAAAGAATAAGTGAATACAGAAAATGATAAAAGATGAAAGAATAAATGTCGTCAGATTTAAGGAGACATGCAAACCCAAGAATATCAAGTTGCATCCTTATATATGGAGCCTGTCGTGTTTTACAAAAGAACCGATGTAAAATACATGAGTTGTGACCACTGACCATTGGTCACCACATGCACCTTGAGTGGGATAATAATAATAATAATAATAATAATAATAATTTGTATAGCGCCAGTTCCAATAAATTGCTCACCGGCGCTTACTAATGATTTAGTTGTAGGATTTCATGAATAGAAGTGTCTTCAATCTTTTTTTGAAAGTTTCAAGAGTGTTTGAGTTCTTAATGTCTTCAGGAAGACTGTTCCATAATTTAGGGGCAGAGAAGGAAAAGGCCCTGTTTTCAGCCTTGTTTCCAATTTGTCTTGGGACTACAAGTAAATTCCGGGTGTTGCTTCTAAGGTTGCGGCTGGGTGAGTTTTTCTTTTTCAGTAGCAGTTTAATGTAGATAGGAGCCTGATTATTTAATGCCTTCCAGGTGGTTGTGAGAAGTTTGAACTGAATTCTGGCTTGGATGGGGAGCCAGTGCAGGTTTTTACGATACTGAGATACGTTATCGTATTTTCGGAGCCTTTCAATAAGTCTCACCGCTGAGTTTTGAGCCACTTGAAGTTTATTCTCAAGACGTTTGGATATTCCATACAGCAGACCATTACCATAGTCGAGGTGAGGAGTCACGAGACCATTGACAACTGTCTTAGCAGCATCCTTATTGAGACTTTTCCTGATCTGGGCAACATTCCTGATGTTGAAGTATGCATTACGGCACATTCTGTTGACCTGCTTTTCCATAGTCATAGCAGTGTCAAATATAACCCCGAGATTTCGGACATTGTCCGCTGTTTTGATATCAACATTATCTACCCTGATAGAAGATAACTGGAGCTTGCTTATTTGATGACTAGAGCCAATTATAAGCAGTTCGGTTTTGTCACCATTGTTGCACAACATGTTTCGGTGTAGGAAGTCACGGATGTCAGAGATACATTTCTCAAGTTTATTTCTTGCATCCATTTGGTTGGATAGAGTTGGCTTAAATGACAGTATGAGTTGCTGATCATCTGCGTACTTCTCGCTGTTCACCTGATTATTTGATGCAATATCGCTAACAGGGGCGATGTAGGAGTTAAACATGATGGGACCAAGTTTGGAGCCCTGCGGAACACCATAATTGAGAGTTAACTTGTCTGAGATGCATTCGTTGATTATCACAGATTGTGATCTTTGTGACAGATAAGATTTGAACCATTTCAGAGCATCGCCGGCAATCCCGTACCTACTCTTCAATCTATTGAGTAAGATATTGTGGTCAATCGTGTCAAAAGCTGCCGACAGGTCCAAAAGAACTAGCATGGTTACCTCCCCTCGACTAATGCTAGTCATGATATCATTTTGGACTTTTGTTAGTAGGGTTTCAGTGCTGTGGAATTTCTTATAGGCTGATTGTTTGTCATCCTCCAATTGGTTTGTTGATTGGTGCAAATGTTTTAAAACTTTCTTCAAATATGAACCAATCAAAGTGACGTTCGTTCATTTGTTATCTCAAAATCAAAGTTACTTAATATCTTAATTATTTTAGGTCTCATTTTCTATAGACCTATTTTCAAAGTAGAATGGAGTTGAAACTAAATTGTCTGCAATGAGAGCAATTGCAATACACATGACATTGTATCTTTCCATTTGCAAGTTATTCTGTCATCTCTTCTTGTGCATTGGCTACTTTCTGTCTCTCTTCACAGTCCTGTATAATTCCCCGAACCTGTCTTTTGTCATCTCTGCATTTGTAGTCATCCAGCAAAACTGCCAGGGGAAATGTCGTCATCCAGAAGATGAGATTTCTTGTTAAATACCCAGATTAAAACCCCCTTAAAAGGGGTAAAATTCCACAACCTTCTCAGTTGACAGTCTCAGTTTTTATGCAAGTATCTATGGCAACCAACATAGCTCTGAGCCACTCTGAGGCTGGTTGTTAATGAAATGCTATTTAATCTCATTCTATTCTCTTCCACAAAAGAGATCTCGCGAGAATTCATGTTGACTGGTGCGTTAACATTTCATTCAGTCTTTGGTCTTTTGGTGTGTATTTTAAAAGACATTTTCTCTGAAATCTTTTTGTGAGGTATTTTTTTGTGAGATTTTTTTAAAAAGAATCTTTAAAAATAAACAATTGCCCCACCTGTTGGCCAAGCCATCTCACAGACTGACCACCATTTCTGCTTTGTCCACTTCTCAATACTAAGTATTGCCAATCAACTCCAATTGATAACATCTAATCAACCACAAAATCACTCGCCTTCTTCTCTTCATATCTTGTTGCACTCCACTTCACATTTTCAAAATGCTCAGATTGGAAAAGAAAGATATCATTAAGCGAATTTACCCCAAAGAAAGTGAAAATATAGAAAGGGGATAAAAGGAAATTTTGAACACCTATGAATATAAGAGACTTTAAAGATGTTTTTCCCGGTGGCAATAATTGGTTAAAAAATTGGGAATAATATTTTTGGACCTATTTATTGGGGGGGGGGGGGGTTCAAGAACAATTTAAAGGTGTTTGACCTTTAGGTGAAGTTATAATCAATTTATGAATTTTATTAACTTTGAAAACAGAAATGAGAGCCTGTCACTTTAGTGGTGTTTCATTTGGAGTAAAAAAATCTTTGAAGTGAAGATAAACGTGTGCAGTGAGTTAATTAGAGAGATAATATTTTACACCAATCCTTTCTAGGTTCTTAATTAGCTTAATTTATGAGCAATACACTAAAATGTATGCAAGTTAAGTTGTAATTTATCCAGATTGGAGTAGATTAAAGCAGTTGTTGGTGTTAACAAAAACACAGAAAAAGACTTAATTGAAGTACGATGCTAATTATGAAAGACATGCATCTGTTGGGTGATTTGGGTTGGGGTGGCTGTAAGGGTTTTTGCAGCAGCTTATTTAGAATATGAGGGTTTGAAAAAGTCATCATTCCATGGCTGGAGGGGAGATCTCTCTGGGGCATCTGGAAGGACCTTTAATGACCTTTTATTAAGGAGCACTTAAAAAGGAACATCTAAACGCTAAACAATAGTAAAAAGCAGGCCTGAATGTTTTTAAGACTTTATTTGCCTAAAAATGTTAATTTCTCAACTTTTCTAAAGGTAGGCGGTTTTATGGTCTCTGCCAACACACCGTTCAGAGGTAATTGATACCTGGGGCAAGAGGATAGTGTTACAATGTCTGCCTCTCCCCATAAAACACTAGGCTAAAAGACCACATTTAGACTTATCATCTTTATTTGACAAACTTCTGAAGAACCAGCGACGACAGTCAACTATTAAAATGCAATTAATTTGAATTAATCCAAGCATGGCCAGAAAAATATTAAAATCCCAAAGTTGTGGAATGGACCTGTATAATTTCAAGCCAATTATGAGACTACAACACTCAAAAAGTCTCTTTTAATTTAGAAGTTAAATAGTCTTTACACATGTGGCCTTCATGCTTCATGATGAACCCAATGCAAACAACTATTGAATGCTTGTCCAATGCCCCCCAGAGCTCATACAATTATAAAATGCTTTGGAGTGGACTACCGAATTATTGAAAGTTAGTCCCAATCTTCTTCCTGTCTTTCACTAGATTAGCAATTCGGTAATAGAAAAATAGTTTTCATCTTTTCTGAAATATAAGCCTGATAGTTGGCACATAGAGGGACACGAATTGCTGAAAAACCCAACTGATTACTGATTAAAGACACCAGAGGGATACCAGTTGTTTTCGCAAAACACTCACTGCCACCTGGTGTTCCTACATCGGACCGCCTGATTTCACCAATATATAAATAAGTGTTTTAACCAGGTTTGAAATTAAACATAGTCTATATTGTTTTATTGACTTTTTCTATATCAAATACATTGTCAGTAGAAAACAATGAAATCGAAAACTACTCTACAATGTAGAGTCTACATCTTCACACAATACAAGAAAGTCCAATACAATTTTTAAGTAAATCAGTTTGCAGTTAATTTTAAATATTGGTCCCAGTTATAATTGTTAATGTATAAAAGTCAGTAAAATGTAAGTAAATTCAAATTATAAATTGTTCATGTATCAAGAGTTTATCCAAGATCGAATTTGTCCATACTGTTAGTGACCATGCACTGGAGATCATTCATAACAATCATAAACAACACAGTAGATACATTCAGGTCAGTTGGCTCGGCAGATAGAGAGGCTATTACTGATATTTCAGTTCGGACAAACATTTTTTTTTTGCAGTTATTTTAATTTATTATATATAGCTTAATTGATTCATTCAGTTTATTATTTACTTTTCTATTCTTTGATTATATCATAATTTTGTTGAGGTACAAGCCTAATGAGTGTATCATTTCAGGTCTTTTGACTGACATAATCAATGTAAATTGTTGAGTTTTATCAAGATTCTTAAAAATAGGTATTAGGCTACAAGCTTTACAAAAGAGTTCATTTCTGGGCACATCATTATTTCTGCAAATTAATAGGCTTTGAATTTCATCTTCTATGTCACCTGTGTTGCATTTATCACATTTTATTTGTTCTATAGGTGTTTAAGGTATTCTATGTCTGCCTGTCTCAATTTTTAAATTATGAGAGCTTACCATGTTTTCTTTGAGAAGTTTTGAGTTAAATATGGTTCCAAACAGTAATTATTCTTGAACAATTTATATGTGCACACTGTACAGCTTTGATAACTTATCAGAGTCCTTTATTTTTTCTAAAATATTGGCCTATTCTTCCATGTATAGCTTTAATTAAGTTTTGTTTCTATTAATAAGAAATTTGGTTCCTTAGTTACCCAGTCTGAAATGTTTCGATCATTCATTATTTTCTCTATTTTACTGTACCAGTTAATCTGGCCAGCATGGTGAAGCTTTTCTTGAATTGAGATGCATTTATTCAGAATATCATGCTTTGGCAAATCTCTAATTTTACACCAGTAATTTATCGTGACTAGTTGCTGCCTTAATCTTAAGGGAAATCTACCTGTCTCTGTATACACAGCAAGTGTGGTCCAATGTCACAAGTTGGTAAAATTTGTGATTTTTGGTCATTCAGGACAAAAATGGATAATCACAGATATGTTCCCTATGTATTAGTTGATTCCAAAATGCAAAATTTTTAGGTAGTAAATGCATTTTTAAGCAAACGAGGCTAGATAATGCCATTATTTTTAAACATAAATATGAAGGATTTACAAACTTAAAATGCAGTTTTTGCGAAATTGTTCTGACTTCATTCAAATGGACTTGTGGACTACAGTTTTAAAGATATCACCATGAAATTAATACAAAATCTAGAAAATGATATCCTTGATAAAATAACTTTATCATTCAAGATATTTCCGTCATTTAACCTTTCTTATGGCAGTTGGCAGTTATTGTAGAACAAGAATGCACCATATTTTTTATCAGTCTCAAAGGCAGGGCTCTAATACCAAGATAGGTTTGACAAACAACAATTCTGTCTTTAGAAATGGAAAGCCATGATCATGAGCAACAAAATGGTATGAAGATAAGGGCCATTCTAGCATCAGTCCTTTTTCCAGAAGCATCGAAACAAGAGCAGTCCAGACACAACATTTTACTATCTGCAAGAATGATGATTTTGTTGTCCGGTTCAAATACAGGGCTCTAATACCTAATAGGTCAGACTTATAACCACATATTATACCTGAAACAATAGCCAGATGTAAAAGCAACAAGAAAATATCAAAATAATGAGCATTCCATCAGAAGCCATCATCGTGAAGCATCTATACTAGAGAGGTGTGACATAAATTTTACAAAAAGTTTAGAGTGTCAATTTTTCGTCAGTCTCAGAAACAGGGCTGTAATACCATGAAAGATTAGAGTTACAACCACTTTCTCTACACTAATGGAAAGCCAGGCTCATGAGCATCTCGGAACCATCCAGAAAAGTAAAATTGCCATAAATGAGCCATAATCAGACAGCATCTGAACAATAGAGTACCTACATAATTCCCACTAAAAAAGAGGGTGTCAATTTTTCGTCAGTCTCACTTAGGCCCTCACAGCTTCCAAAATAACAGCCTCTACAAAGTTTTGTTACTATTTCCTGACAGACCAGGTCATGAGCAAAACATTGATGTAAAAATTTTTTTAAATCAAATCAGTGAATGGTGTATTTGATGTATCAAAAATCACATTGTCCATTTTGGCTTTGCTTGTGACATGACAACCTTATACTGCAAAACATGTCATTCTAGAATACAGAAAACATATTATGGCCTTTTTTCTGTATTCATAATATGCTCAGCTAACCAGAGCATAATATAAAATTTCAAATTTTATTTTAACTACATTTACTTGCTTGTATTTTAAAGTTTTTCCTGAATTTTTTACATGCAGTGTCCAGCGTGACGCCAAAAATTGATCGCATTTGCAATTATTACCATTTAAAATATCAAAAGTTATGAGAAGTGGATACATTTGCTGCTATTTACATCAAAGGGGAAAGCATTGCCTTTCACATGATCCATAATACATGCATAAATTCTATACGAAAGCTGTTGGGCCAAAATTGAAATTTTACCAACTCACAACATTGGACCGTGTATGAGTTTGTCTCCTTACACTTAGGATGTGTTTAAGATAGCCAGTATGTATTTTCTCAATTTTAGCCATTTCTGTTGTCAAAACAGAATATACCATTGAATTGTTCAAAATGTCAAACAAGTTCTTTGACATTTTTGAACAATTCAATTGTCTGGATTAGACAATCGCTTGATCGGACACATATCAGACATTGATTGTCTGATATCAGACGATCTTTTCTTTCAGTGTGTCTGCGACAGTCTCTCATAAGAAAGTATAGCAAAATTGTCATTTCTGATGAAAAAATTAACTCATTAGAACTGATTATTGCAGACCTTAGTCCATATACACACATGATATAAGCAAAAATACTATATACCTAACAAATGAAGAGACTAAGCCACTGCGATGCGAGACTGCCTCTCTTAAGCACACCTGGACTGCACACTTTGTAAGCAAGACCCTGAGTAGGTGACCTTATTCTGTCATACAGATTAAAATAAGCTTTATTAATGATACATTTTGGAGCAGGAATGTCCGTCATGGTGTACAGTTGTGCTTGAAAGTTTCTGAACCCCTGACAATTCTTGCCTTATTTGTGCGCATCTCTCTAACAAACACAGGAATAGCTTTTAAAATGGGTTAATAATAAACTGAACAACATCTTTTGTACGTAAACATATATTCATAACAAATAATGACATTTAAATATGATTTTATGATGAAAGTCTCAAAAACTGTGTGTTCAAAAGTTTCTGAACCCTTCTGAAACGTATACAATCAACAATTTGTATGGCCCTATTTTGCTCAAATAAATGCTTCCAAACACTTCTTATGGCTATGGACTAACAATTGGCAGATTTTCTGTGGGATTTTTGACCATTCTTCAAGAAAGTATTTTCTTAGCTCTCGTACACTAGTGGGTCGTCGGACATGAACTACTTTTTCAAATCTGACCAAGGCATATCTTATGGTTTTTGATCGGGAAACTGTCCAGGCCATTGCAGAACCCTAAATTTGAGGGATTGTAACCAATTTTAAGTGGATTTGCTTGATTGCTTTGGGTAATTGTTCTGCTGGAAGACCCACTTGTGGCCAAGTTTCAGGCTTATAAGTGAAAGTATTACTTTTTCTAAGCGCATATCTTGATATTTCACAGAATTCATTATTCTTTCAACACTAGATCATTTTCCTGTCCCATTTGAAGCAAAACAAGTCCATACCATAATGGAGCCACCACTATCTTTCATAGTTGGGAGGATGTTATTATCCTTGAAAGTAGCACCTTTCCGATGTCCGACATAGCCATTTTGATTGTCACAAAAAAGCACAAAGAAACCTGACTGTACTTCACTAAAATACATTTTGATGAATTATATGATTGTTGGAACTATGTCCTATGGACAGGCTAATTAAAAATTGAACCTTTTGACCACAGTCAAATTGCTTTATCTGGCGTCCTGAAGGTGCTATTTTCAATTATAATAACATCCTGCCAACTATGAAAGATAAGGTTGACTCCATCATGTTATGGGGTTGTTTTGCTATAAATGGAACAGGAGAATAAACTATTCTTAATAGCAAAATGAATTCTGTGAAATATCAAGATATGCACTTAGAAAATTTAATACTTTCACTTATAAGCCTGAAACTTGGCCACAAGTGGGTCTTCCAGCAGAACAATTACCCAAAGCAATCAAGCAAATCCACTTAAAATTGGTTACAATCCCTCAAATTTAGGGTTCTGCAATGGCCTGGACAGTTTCCCGATCAAAAACCATAAGATATGCCTTGGTCAGATTTGACAAAGTAGTTCACGTCAGACGACCCACTAGTGCACGAGGGCTAAGAAAATACTCTCTCTTGAAGAATGGTCAAAAATCCCACAGAAAATCTGTCAATTGTTAGTCCATAGCCTGAGAAGTGTTCGGAAGCATTTATTTTAGTGAAAGGGGACCATACAAATTGTTGATTGTATACATGTCAGAAGGGTTCAGAAACTTTTGAACACACAGTTTTTGAGACTTTCATCATAAAATCATATTTAAATGTCATTATTTGTTATGAATATATGTTTACATGCTAAAGATGGTGTTCAGTTTTATTATTTACCCTATTCATAAGCTAATCCTTTGTTTGTTAGAGAGATGTGAACAAATAAGGTAAGAAGTGTTGGGGGTTCAGAAACTTTCAAGCACAACTGTACATAAGGAAGGCACTGCATCTCAGTGGAAGACATAAAAATTTTCCAACAGAGTTGTTGTAAGCAACAGACAATCTACGCAAGGAGTGACCATAGTATTTGAACCATAAAGAGCAACAATATATATAGCACCAGAAAAATATATAGCACCACAAAAATTAGATAATGAGACTTATTCATTATCATCCGGAATTGGACAATTGGTCAACAATGTACATGACATGCGATAGTTGTGATGTGACTGATGTGCATTTTGTATTTTAATCCAGAGAATGTCGGAGATATGGAGGTCTCTTTTTTCACTGCGATGTCAAAGACTCAAAGTCTGAAATTTTTGCTTCCTTTGGAAAAACATCTCAATTTATTAAGTACAAGTTCAATCAGTTGCCAGGATGGGATACATTGATAAATTGATAATACAATAAGTCTACAATACAAATTTCCAGAAACCTGTCAGTTGTAAGTCTCTAATTAATTTATAATTAATTTACTTAATAGAAGTAGGGGCAGCATTCTTATAGTTACTAGTAACTCCGCTGTTACCCTTTGATGCATTTGTTTGTTGTAAAACTATCACGTCTACTGTATGAAATTATCTGAGGTTCATTGTATGTACATTATGCATCTATAAATAAAATAACTCTAACTCTAACTCTAACTCTAATCTCAGACAACAGAAACAAAAAAGGATTGATGTATGAGAAGGAGATGTCCCTCAATCTAATTTGAACTAAAGGACACTCTCAATGATTTATGGGACATATTTTTATGTAAATTAACAGATACAAGAATTATTGACTTTTTTTTTTAACCTGAACTAAAAGTGAAGGTCACAATTATCACACAAGGCTATCTGAATTGTTATCGTAATTAAAACCAGGACAAAAGAGCACCTTCCAACCAGATGCAGCATCAGGTATATTTTAAAAATGGAAGGCAAAAGACGCAAAAGGGTAAGTTAAACTACTTTTTTTCCACGTATCCTTGGTATGAAATTCAATAGTTAAGATCTAATATACATGTATTTATGAACTTGAAATGCACCTACAGAAGTAAATTTAATTGAAATTGTAGTAATGTTTGTAACTCTCAGGTAGGGCGTCCCATAAAAGTGAAAGTCTGAAATTCATTGGGGCTAACCTCTAAATGTGTTCTATAGCCCCTCTCTGACTCCAATGTAAAATTTCTGCTCATTTGAAGGTGTTTTAGATGTTGCTCAAGAGCCCCAAAGATAGATAGGGGTTTAACATTGAATTTTCATTAATGGCTCACAAATTATCAGTTGCAGTCCACCCAAACACATGGATACTTGATGGAAAGATGTATAAATTATTCTACACACCTTGGTACCAATTTAATATTTGTAACTTGCTCGGGTATTGAGAAAATCTACATTTTTGAGATAAACTTATTTACGCAATTTTCTGTGAAAAAAAAACAAACTTCTAAGATTGTTACAATAGCCTGAAATAGATTGTAAGACATTGGTTGATGTTCCTGTGTCTCTGTCACACTATGGAACCAATATGTGATCGTCTCATACATAAAATCCAAAATTATACTACAATTAATCTTCACTAAGAAAGGTGCTTTGCCTTGGGGTAATTTTTTCATGTAAACAGTATATATTTGCCAATTACACAAGAACTAAGTAAGGTACCAGTATATATGAAATTGGTAACACAGTGTGCAGAATAATTTATACATCTTTGTATCAACTATCCATGTGTTTAGGTGGACTGGAACTGATGCACGATTAGCAAAAATAGTCATTTCGCATGAAAATACAATGTTTTAAAAACCCCCTTCTAACTTTGGGGCTCTTGAGCAACATCTAAAACACCTTCAAATGAGCTGAAATTTTACATGGGAGTCAGAGAGGGACTATAGAACACATTTAGAGGTTAGCCCCAATGAATTTCAGACTTTCACTTTTTTTGGGACACCCTGCTCTCGGGTCATTATGTTAAAAGAAATCTACCAGCTGTTTAAAATGCGGTTATGCAGCCTCACATTCCATCTTCATCATAAGCGTGCGATACCCCATTTCGCCTTATTGCTGCTACATAATTGTAAATCCTGCAATTTTTTTCTTATCTTTCTCAGGTTATGCACACACACACATATATTTAGTTTGCATTGGCATTATATAAAAGGACTTGAAAAATCCACAAGGAGCCTGTTTGAGAATCTGTCATGTTGACATAAATAAGTTGACCTCATTGTGAATTTTTGAACTTTTGGCACACCTCATGCTAAGCTTTATCTTAGTGGTTGACAGATATAAGCAGATAAATATATATTTTAAATTAACTTCTAAGTATTCATAGTAAGGGAGTAAAGGAACATATTACTATTGTGATCAAAGATAAGATAAGTCCGCTCATAGATAGTGTGATATAGGGCCTATCTGTGAGGAGACAATTGCATATTGTAAAAGTTTCATTTAACATTTCATTCAAGATGGCTAAAGAAGTCAAAGTTGGCTTTATTGGTGCAGGAGCCATTAATTTTGGAGGGGCGGAAGGACCCTGGGACCATGCAAGTCGACTCGAACAGATTGAAGGAGTGAAATTTGTTGGAATAGCTGATCCGCAGACCCAAGTTGCTGACAAAGTATTGGCTACTCGTCAATCAGGAGCAAACGCATCATCTTACAAAGAATGTAGAGTCTTCAAGAATGTGGAGGACATGTTGAAAGATGCCAAACCAGACGTGGTTTTAGTTGGTACGCCTCCCCATGTCAGAGGATCCGGCGCCAGGCCCATGGAGCTGAATCTGGTCAAAGCAGGAGTGCATGCTTTTGTGGAGAAGCCAGTTTCTGTCTCAGACAAAGACACCTTCTCCAGCTATGTTAATGACGTGGTAGCCGCTCAAGAAAAGAATAATGTGAAGGTCGGTGTTGGATACATGTTTAGGTAGGAGCAAGTCTTATTTCAAGTCAAAATTTTCTTTATGTGTTGTCAAATGATTTCTTTTAGTATCATGTTCAACAAATGTACTACAACTTTAGTTTTTAATGACACGCGTGATTTTTAAGGCAACTCTGGGGGAAAAACTTGGTACTAGAAGAAATTGGTTTTGTCATTTCAGATATCATGCAGGAATAAAGAAGATGAAAGAAATTATCAAAGCACATGGTAAGCCAGTCATGGCGGTAAATCTGCGATACTTTACAGCATACGAGTTCATGGACCATGCATTTTGGTGGGATGTCAGCCGCAGTGGAGGTCCTATAGTGGAGCAAGCCACACACTTCGTTGACCTTGCACGTTTCCTTGGCGGAGACATCTTATTGCCGACAATCCAAACTATCTGCACACGGCCAGAACATACAGCTGGAGACCTCTCAGTCCTTTGCAAAGGCATGGAGGATGGAATCAAGGATGAAAACAGATGCCCCAGGGTTACTCTGTCTACTTGGCGATTCCAAGAAGGCGGCTGTGGAAGTTTGACACATACGGTGGCTCTCCATGGTCGCAAGTATGACACAGCCATTGATGTCATCTGTGACGGTCTGAGGGTTACATTGGAAGACATCTATACACCAGACTACAGTCTAGTTGTTCGCGAAGGAAGCACCGATGAAGCAACAAAAGTGCAGATTCCTTTAGAAGATACATATCTCACTGAACTGCAGACATTCATTGATGCAGTTCGCTCTGGAGATGATTCCGAAATCAAGTCTACCTATGCAGACGCTGCCAAGACCTATTTAGCCACCCTGGCTATTCGTGCTGCAGAAAGGAAGTAAATTAGGACACTCAGATCCATGTTATCTTGTTTACGTAGATATTTGACAAAAAATTAAAGCCTGCCAGCTGTAGCGTCCAAAGGCAAAACCTAGTAAATCACATGCTTTACAATGTGATTTACTCAAATTTTGCCTTTGAACACTAGAGCTACGAATTGACAACAAGGATTGTTTTTGTGAATTTTATTTAGCACACAAGTGCTGATTTGTATTATGTATGGTGCACTGCTTTACTTAACTTCTTTGGTAAGAACATAGCCAAGGTGGAGTGTCAGAATTTTTAATAATGGAAAATTTGTGACAATGGGTCAAATTTATACATGTATTGTACATATCTCATCTCCCTCCCCCTCCTGTCAGTATGACAGCCAGGCAAATTTCTATATTCTACAAGGACCTCTACTCAATGTCTCTGTGCTTCAATTGCAAAATAGGCAAGCTGATGACCAGTTACATTTCCAGGTCTTGCATTAGGCCTAGACTTTATTCATTGATAAATGACACAGTGCTCAAGTAGAGTGATAAAAGCATTTATGACATTTGTGTGTCAAGATGAAGATGTAAGGCAAAGATATCAACTGGATCATCTGATAAGAACACGAATGTTTCAGTGAAAAATAAAAAGATCCCAAAATTAATTGAAAATGAAATAAGAATATCTGGAAACCTGATTGTAGTGTATTTTTGACCTTGAACAGAGCTCCATGCTAGTGTTTAAATAAGACTTATTCACATATATATACTATACATACACTTGTTTGCCATTCCTTTAATGATTTTTTTTTTACTGAAATACTGAAATACGCTCCTTGTAGATAAGCTACTACACTATTTTTATCAAACTATGATCAGATAGTAATCTGTTGCTCAGAGATGGTGGCTTGAATAAGACTTATTAAGTACTACGATTAGATAAGATATTATATTGAGGTCTGAGATTGAAAATTACACAGCTGCTGGATATTGCGTGTAGACAAGTGCGCTAGAAATTACATCTACCCAACTGCCAGTGAATGCAAAAGACGCAAGCCAACTGCTAGATGTTGTACGTAGACAAGAGTGTTAGAAATAGCACGTTGCATCTAGTAGCCATCTACAAAACTGCTAGATGATGTATGTAGAAAATTGTGCTAGAAATTGCATCTGCAACACAACTGGTGTTGCAATACTGTTGCATGTTGGCAAGTGTGTCAAAATACATAGGGCTATAGCAAATTGCATTTACACAACTGCTAGATGTTGCATGTAGACAAAGACTTAGTGTGCTAGAAATTGCATCTACACAAGTGCCAGATTTTGTATGTAGGCAAGTGTGCTAGAAATGGCATCTACAAATAAAAACTGCTTGTTGTTGTATACACACGTAGAAACGTTTGCTACAAATTGCATCTATACAAGTGACAAATGTTACTTGCAGGCAGGTGTGCTAGAAATTGCATCTGCACAACTGCTAGGTGTTGCATCAACTTGCATGTAAACAAGTGTGCTAGAAATTGCATCTACAAAACTGCTAGATATTGCATGCAGACAAATGTGCTAACCAAACTGCATCTACCCAAAATTTAGGTTAAATAATGTGGGGCAGAGCAGCCTGGCAGGCTGGCACAGTGAGACAATTGCTTAATTTCCGAGCGTAGCAAAATGTTGGCAGTCATCAGTAAAAC